>OY856410.1:562415905-562648405 GCA_963693085.1 Alisma plantago-aquatica | reverse complement strand
GGAAATAAGGGAGCATTAAAGTGCATGGAGGACATAGAGATATAGTATGCTAGAGCTATTGATTTAAAGTCTTAATATAGAATTTTAAACATTAAAGCATCATTCTTACAAGATTAAAGCCCAATATGTACATAGACATAAAGTTAGGTCTATATAGTGCACAAGGATAGGTCTTTATGTCATATGAGTCATCCATGAAAAAAAGGAACAGGTCCTTTTTCAACCACGTCATGAATCATAGTAAGGATTACTAATTCTGAGTTTAAAAAGGTAGCATGATGATAATTTAGGCCAAAACTTCATATTAGATCCTACATCATGAAAGTGCAAGAAGAGTCATTTTGAGTCAAGATAGACATTAGGGGTACATATAGATGGTTCAACACCAATCATGTCTAAAGTGACATGAAATTTCTGATATGTAGATGTCATCAACTTTTGGGGGCATTTACATTCAAGTTTGAGCATTTAGTAGCATTAATATCCTCAAAAGACCTAAAGTAAGAAATTTAGGATAAACAACTGAACTACGAGTGGATTCACGATTCAAAACCCTTTTTAATGTCTAGACTGTGTTTTTATGATCAAAATAATATATAAATATACTATATTAGGGTATAGGACTGAGAGATACAACATTTTAAAGAAAACCCTAAAAAGGGACATTTGGGCAAGAAAAAGCACCACGTGTTGGCGGCGGATTGGCCTGTGTAGGCCAGACCCTTAATCATACATCCTTGTGTGTCCAGCCTCATGGTGAGTGGTGATTGCAAGCTTTTTTGTGTGTCTAGAGGTGTTTGGGCACATTAGTAGTGATCGAGCATGAGCCGCGATGATAAACTAGCGGTCGGGTAGTGCGTCGCCATGCAGGCAAAAGGAACCAAGCCCGGTATGTTGCGTACCACACTGGGGTTCATGGGGCATCACCCAGCTAGAAGAGTGAGTGTGAGACAAGAGAGGAGAGTGGACTGGGTTTTCGGGGGGCTTTGATCTGAGCCATTAGCTCTAGGGGGCATCTCACGAGTCAAAGATCAGATGACTGCTGCTACCCGACCTTCCTTCTCCTTCTTCTTATGTGAACATGGAGCATAAATAGGTAGGGTCACTAGATCAAGGGGAAAGCAACCCTAGAGGGCATCACAGGACTCCCAAGGATGGCTTCCACCCTCTCCATGCTCCCTAGGACCTGAGAGGGACCATAATCATGACCATTTAGCATCTGGGTGAGAACACCCAATCCATGGTTGCCGCAATGCCACTATGCATGGTGAAAGAAGAAAGGGAGGAAAGGGGAACCTAGAAGATGTGAAAACCATGAGAATGAGAGGGGAAAGAAAGAGGGAACAATGAGGAAGGGATATGTTTAATCAATTTTACAAGAAGGGGTGAAAACAAGGGAGATTGGTAGAGAGAAAAGTGGTGTTAGGTGGCGCCAACGTCATGTGCGGTGGCCCAAGTATAGAGGTTGGGGGAGACCTCTTGACTGTTGGATCCTTGGTGGAGATCCATGGGCATGGATCTGAGGGTCGAGATTAGCCTCAAACAGACACAAGCCGATCCGCACATTCCAATTGGGCCACACGCTCACATTTGGCCCAATTAGGGTCAAAACATATAAATTCGATTAAAATAAAAGCAATTCAAGACCAAATATTCATTGGTCCATAAGTTGGGCTCTCGATATCCGATCAGGGTGATTTTTGTACTGTTGGAAAGATAATGCAATATCTATAAATTGCATTCACTTTATAGTAAGAATAGTTCACTAAAGATATTCAATTTTGGTTTCGAGTTGAGGATACATG
Organism: Alisma plantago-aquatica; assembly: GCA_963693085.1. Classification (NCBI taxonomy): domain Eukaryota; kingdom Viridiplantae; phylum Streptophyta; class Magnoliopsida; order Alismatales; family Alismataceae; genus Alisma; species Alisma plantago-aquatica. Next base: position 562,646,600 of record OY856410.1, on the reverse strand, counting down.
ATAAGCATGCCACTTAGTTCAAGAACTCAAATTTGAGTCATAAATAGGTAGAAAATGATATCAAATCAAATGCAACTTATCCATTGAGCATAAAATGACTTGAAGTCATAGAATTGAGGGTGGGAAGGTTATTTCTTATATTTGAGAAACTAATGGGTCAAGAGGGAAATTAATTGAATAATGAGTTCGGGTTGTCACATCCTCCCCACTTTAAAACAAATTTTGTCCCCAAAATCAAATCAACCCATTGATCAAGATTGAAATTTCATATTCCATGTCATGATTACTTGGCATTTCTTCAACATCAAGATATCTTAAAATTGAGCAATTGAGCATCATGGTCAAGGTAAAGTCACCTTGATTGTCAAATTGAGGAGATCATTTCATAAATCCCAAATGTTGGAGAGATGATTCAATAGATCAAAAATTTTGAGAGATCACATATTTTGGTCAAACAAACAAAGATCTCAAATCAAGAGTAGGAATGACTTTATTTCTAAAATTTAGTTTTCTATGCCCTTCAGTATCCCAAGTGGGGTTATGCATCCATGATTGATATTTCATGCTTCAATAATTTGAGGCAAACAGAATTTTTTTTAATATCATGGTTTTGTACTCAAAATCACAAGAGGGTCCCACCCTAGTCCATATGAGGGCTGAATCCTAAGTCATAAATCGAGCATGTCAACATAATCATCATTTTCCATTTTGAGATTTGGGAATATGAAAGTCTTAAATCATATATCAAAGGTGATATTAAGATCTAAATATGGTGATCATATCGAGTCAAAACAAGATGAATATTCACGAGTCACACTCTCATAAATTAGTATTAAGGGAAATTTTTTGGACATAAAAGTCATATGTGCAAAAATTTCAAAGATAGGGTTTATATCCCTATTCATATCTTAGGAGTGACTTAGGCATCTACCTTTACAAAGGTTTTATTGAAATTTCATACACATTTTCTTGAGGTTTCTCTAACAATAGATCGAGAAGTATTTTTCTGCGCAAGAAACATCTACCTAAGAAAAACAACTATTCAAATTCACATATGAAGTATAACAGGCAGGTGAAACACATAAAAGTGGAATATGGACATTCTTTTTACTATTCTACATATAGACTAATGGATACATGATGTGATGCAATGCATTATAATACTCTAGTTCATTTGGTTCTGCCAACCTGATTGCTCTATGTGATTATGTTACTTAAGTGGAAAATTAGGTGGTATTGTCCAATCATGTGGTGGATGCAAGAAAGGTCAACTATTAGTGTATGTTGATCAGTAACTTTTTCCCTTCTAGAGATTGTTGGAAGCAAGAGTTTTGTCTGAGATGCTTTATTTTTCTAATCATTGGTGTAGATAATAATCAGTTAATTCATGGAATGGGTAGAATATAGATGTGTGGTTAGTACAATAGTAATGTAGTTTCAGAGATGTTTATCTTCCATCTTTACTGTAGTGGTGAGAAATCAAAATTTTTGTCATTACCACATTTCATTTTGCACTGAGTAGTAACATGATGGGTAGAGTTTAGGTCCTTACATGTGGACTATTTTGTCAAATTTATATTATACATGTGAGTGGGCAGAATCAAACCTAGGCAGACTAATTCATATTGAGTTGTGTAAGAGCCATGACAAGGTCGCAATAGGTATATGAGATATTCCTATGCAATGTTAACAAGTGGAATAGATTACAAGGAATCAAATTGATTATCTGGGTTGCTACTTCATTGCCAGAGGCTGGACTGGAATCCCTACCTTTATCTCTCATGCAGCTTTGAATAGGCCAACAATTTACTAATATAGGCATCTCCGCCTATTGCAATAGGGATGACAAGGAATACAAAAATACCAATGCACCATTGGGATATCCATCACATAGGCGAATATTGAGGTGGAAACAAGACAGTCGGAAAATAGAGGTACAATAAATACCTATAGTTATTAAGATTCATGGCAGGGAAACACAATTCTTGTTGGATCCCGTTCGATTTGCTACTGCCTGGCTACAATCGGAGCACCCTTGCTTGCTTCTGCGCTGCCTTGCTCAGTACCCAAACAATTTTGTAAATGGAATCCCAATTGAGGAATATCCATGGATCACCATGGGCTTATATGGATCTATTGTAAGGGAATGAAAGGGTAAATACAAGGAGAAGGGACGAGGAAGACCAATAGTGGGTCACCGTCATTGTTTACTCTTCCTAGTGAGAGATCAGGCCTTTGCATCCTGTCTAAAGTGCCGCAGCTTCCGCTGCCTCCGGCAAGGAGTACACTGATGAATAATGGGTAGCGGGGTGGTGCTGGAGGTGGAAATGAATTGGGGAAGGGGTGTCAGTGACTGAAAGAAAGGAAGCACAGGATAAATCTCGTGAGCACGTTTTGGAATGAAAACAATTGCAAATATATAGAATCCAAAAAATTGTAATTAGTTTATTCCTCTATTACTATATTTTTATTTACACTTCTAAATATTATAAAGAAAAGTGAGTTTTAACTACATATAAAGTAAATGTAGGCATATTAATTGTAGTTAATTCATATGTTTCTTGTAGTGTATGGTGCTAAGCACCTATCAACCAATTGTCAATTTTAGGGTTTTAAGCTGATTTATTTTATAAACCCAGGACCCAATGATTGTACCATTGCAAGAACCCTATGGTGTTGTCTTCATGACAACTGATGGTTGGGATCAAAGGTGTCAAATGATAGTGACAACCTATGGTCACCCCCTTACGTAAGGTTTTGGATCAATTACAAGTTTAATGATCAACCATTATGTGCCCTGCTAATGTTATCAATCAATGATGGCATTAGCTTAATATTTTATGATGATTAATGAATATAGTGTTGATCTAACAACCTACAGTGACTTAATGGTCACTTATGATGGTTGATCAGATCTCTAAAACCTATGGTGAGTTAATCATATAGTTGTAGCATCAATTAAGTCTTAGACTAATGGTTTCTTGAGTTACTTGATGCAATGGTCAGACCTATACTGTAATTGATGGTTTAAACATATGAACTTGACCCAATGGTCAATATCTAATTTTTATTCCTCCAATAAAGTGGAATGATGGCTAATGTAATATGTTGGTCCAAATAATGTGATTTAGATGGTTCCCTTTATACGATCCACTTTAGGAGTTTACTTGTTGACAATGGATGGCTTGTTTTAACTAAACAATTGATTATTGGTTTTACCCTACTCTCAATGGTAATTTTTGTATTGTTAATCAAGGGATGTCTAGGATTAGATGGTGACTCTTTCTAGATAAAAAATCAAGGACTTCATAGGTGGTTTATCCAAGGTGTTTACTTATGTAAACAACCAATGGTCTTACCTTTTAAACATCCAATGATTCTGGGTGACATTGTGGTATGGTGATATGGGTTGAATGATGATGGAATAAATGGAGGGTTACCCTTAATAAGGTAGTCTTACCTATTCACTCAGATGAATAGAAGGGATGATAACCATATTGTGTTTATATGTAACCCTAATGAGGTATAGCTTGTTATACCAGGCTTTAATATAACTAAATGATGGTAATTGGGTATGAATAGTCCTTGAATGACTAATACAATCATGGAGTACTCTGTTATTGTTGTTGAAACCCTAGTATGCTATAACCCGATGGTTACACCTTGATTTATGTGTAGGTTCATACTTGAGAATACTATGGAATGTGATGGTGATGCTGCACTTTATGCATCCATGATCTAATGGGGTTGTCGTGAGTTAGGGTTTGGGTATAAGTGATGATTAGTAACATTAATATAATTCATCTTGTTGAACCTAACTCTAATGTGAATAGATAAAGATGAGTATTCATGTTTAACATTCTTATATTATGGCATGATGGTGGAATAACCTCCTTAATATGATCATAACCCTCATATGTTAATTGGGGGTTATCATAGCCACATGGTTGATACTTTTTTATGATAAACATGTGCATTATGAATATGATGAGGGTTAATCATATCTAGATTCCTTGCATGTTGTGGTAATAAAGGAATGTTCTTAATGTTAATATAACCCTACTATGATTGCTTAAGAATATCTCCTAGCTCATTAATGCAATATTGTGTTATCCAGTGTATTATATGTAAGTGACGTTGTTGAGCCTTGTTATAAGGCATGCAAAGGTAATGATGATCTTGTAGGGAATAGTATTATGTTCTTAACGACCTTTGGGCATGGTTGAGCCCTAAATGAGGTGTAATCCTCTTGTGTTGATAAGGGTTGATACCCTGTGATATTGTGAAAAGGATTTATATCTTGTGATAGTATGATGGTCTTAATGACCTCTGGGAATGATTGAGCCCTGAATGAGGTGTAATCCTCTTATGTTGATAAGGGTTGATACCCTGTGATATTGTAAAAAGGATTTATATCTTGTGATAGTATGATGACTAGTGTAGCCTCATGAATGGCAAGTGAATAGTACCATGTGACGATGAGATGAGAAATTATGTTTCACATATTTTATATATTTTGAAGTTGTGATATCTATTTGCTTGCTAGAAGTGAATTAGGTTTTGTATGTACACTTGTTTGATGCAGTCTTAATTCACCCAATTGGCATAACTAATCAAGTACAACTCTAATCATGAAGTACCTTGTGCCGTAGAGCCATCTTCAGTGTCAGAACTTGCTGAATGGTGAAATGAGTATTCCTAAGGGAAACTCAGAGCGCATACTGTTGAGTATGTCGGGGTGGAAAGTTGAGGATATATCCTTGTCATCCACAATGCAGGTTGTGGAGGATGGCTATGGTCATGCCTCATACATCTGATGTGATTGAGGACAGCTGCGGTCATACCTCAGATTAGAGGGTTTTGTATACCCTAGTTTCTAGTATCGTGACATGTACCAAGGGTAGACTAGTGGTTAGCAGCTTGATTATATGTCATTGTGGTGGTAGGTTTGACTGATGTCACTGCCTTTTTACTCATACTGACTGAGGGAAAGAGATCTTAGGATATTGGTACTCCTAGATCTTGTACAAAATTGAATATCCCTTCGTAGGGGTCGGTTGGACTTTAGATGGCACGATTCAAATTCCCCAGGACATAATAAAACATGTAAGACAGACGTGTAGCATATCTATTTTGGGTTATACACAACACTTTATATTGTATGATAATCTTTGTTTGCTTTCTTTTCACTGAGATCATGTATAGTACAATAAGAGATAATAGATATGCTTATGATATAGTTATGCTCATGTTGTAAACATGCTTATGTTGTTAAATACACTGACATTGATGGTTAAGATGCTCCTGCTAGCTATGTTTAATATTGCTATCCATGCCTATGTAATTAGAAATTCTTAAACTGCTAATCATGCCTATGTAGTTCATTGTGTTATGACGTTAGTTCTACTTATGATATAGATTTGTTCCCTTTATTTGAGATGCCAATATTGATAGCCATGTTATGTTACTAGACATATTCATGATGTCAGTGATGCTTATGCTACTAGATTGCTTGTGTTGTTAGTAAGGAATATGATGATAGTCAAATTAATGATGATGATTGTTATTAGATGCAATTTGATGATAATTGAGTAGATATCTATCCAAAGAAATGGATTTATTTGTTATCTATATATGCATTGATGATCATACTTGTTGCTAAGATTAATTTCTTAATCTGTTTAGCATACTTGAACTGTTCAATATATTCAATTGATTATTAAATACTCCAACTGCTTAGTTATCTACTATTTAAAATGTTGTAATCAATAAGTGTTGTTGGAGGTATATCTCTTGCTTGGACATGGGTCTCACCCTTGTAGTTTGCCACATTTGTTTTAGGTAATTGGCGATGACGAAAACAAAATCATGGAAGTAAAGAGGAAGTACAATAATTAATCTTTAAAAAAGTTGATTAGATGTGTAGGGTGTTTTAGAGTCATCCTTGTACTCTCAGGTTTGGGCAACAAAAGTTTGTATATGGTGTTTCAAACGAATTGGAATTTTATTAGCATGTTAATGCTTGTTTGTGTGGCATATACAAATATTGTTATCCTGTGTATATATGTTGTGACTAAGGTGATAGAAGAATTTGTATCAAATTCTTGTCATAGTATGGATAAAAGAAAGATGTTGAGCTCTTATGCAAATATTTCTGAGTAGGTGCTGACATTGAAATCAGTTTTAATTTACCCATATTTTTGGGTATGTGGTTAATTGGTGATTGATTGTGATTTATGTTTCGAGTAATATCGTTTAATGTAATGGGTTCTCACACAATAGCACATCTTTTGTCCTTCATTTTCTAAAAATGTTTGAGAGGTTTGCTAATCTCAACTGAAACGTGAACCATAATCGATTGATCCCATCTGAGGTCATCTTTGTCGATGGCTAGGACTCTCACAACTCTGCTAGTGATTTCTTCCACATCCATTACAGATCTTTGGCCCAGCGGGATCCCATAAATCCAAATCCAAAAAGGACTCTTAAAAAATTGGACTTTGCCTGGGATATCTCCATCATCGATCTCTTTTAGAAGTCCATCTTTTCAAGTCCATCTTACCTTTCACTAGTGAATGTAGGAAGTTCATCCCCTTAATCTAACATGTTTTTTCTTAAGTTCAAGAAAGGAAGTGTATAAGTTCCCCAAATACTATTCTTTCTTGCTTTATATTCCCTTGCTCTCTACATTTGGTTTCTTGGAAAAATAAAAAGCCATCTTTAACTCAATTATTTTCTTATATGTATTTCATTCTTGTTGGATAGTTGTTAATTAAACCAAATCTTTTGATCTTCTCTTAGAACGAGAATAACGAATTTCATAGTACTAGCATAGATTAAAGTATTGGTATAATGGCATACCCAAAATACCTCATGTCACACTCTTTGCCTACAAATTTTAATCAAAATTCACCACTATTGCAATACATCTATGCACTTACAGTTCTTTTTTTATAGTGTATTCTTAGGTTATTTTAAAGGTAGACTATCTAGGGTATTGTTTACATTTTCAATTAAGAAATATCATAAATGTGCATCATGGCCCAAGTATTTTGAAAAAATATAATATGTGTACTTTTTGTTAATTTCTGCTCAAGTTTTAAGACATAAATATGCAAGTTATAGATACCTCTGATGACCTAATGCCTTATATAAAATTCAAACTAAATCCTTAAATAAAATAGAAATTTAAGGATCTAAAGTATGTATAAAATGATAGGAATATCATAATTATACAATATAATTTTATCCTCACGTCAGTGTTGTACCTTTCTAATTACAATTTGATCAATGTATTTAGGAAAATGTACGGAATGAATAACAAAGCTGGAAAGAATATAGAGAGAGACATTTATTTTTAAGAACTTATGGACATGTTGATATAGTTCAGTTAGGTTCTAGTTAAAACAGCTTACATGATAGTAGTAGGTGAAAGCAAGTCATCCTAGATCCAATGAAAAGATTTTTTCATTCCGACTTGATGCCAAGCACGGCTGGAATGCAATAGCAGATGAACTTATGCTAGTCATGTATTATATTCAGTAGAACCAAACTCGTCTTCCTAAACAGTCTTAAGATATTGGATCGTACACCTCTGGTCTTAATGATCAAGTAGGTGAACATTACCAAAATACTCTTGATGGGATAGAGTGACTAATACTCTTTGAACAAGTGAACCTTAATGATCACAATAGTAGTGACATAACCCATGATGTCAAGGTTGATATGACTTAGTCTAACTAAGGGTGATGTAATCATCATCTTATAGAAAGAGGAGAGAGAAGACTCCTTATATAAATGAGAATCAAGTAATAAGCTTTCAATATGAATGAATATATCTAATTAGGGTATGATCCATCATAATGAGATCATAGAAACCCTATTTATGATGGTTAATGATTCTTAACCTAATTTGAGGGCATTAATGGAAATAATTCTCATACATGATGATAGCATGATCTTGATTCATTGTAATATGAATAGTAAACCCTAATCTAGGGTAATGTGATGTATCATGAATAGTAAACCCTAATCTAGGGAAATGTCATGATGTGAAATAGTAAGCCCTAATGGTGCGATATTAATGATAACCCTAATCTAGGGGGATGTGATATGAATAAAAACCTTAATTGGGAGTGATGTCATGAGAAACCCCAATTAGGATGAATAGTAAACTTAATTATGGTTTATTGAATATGAAACCCTAGTTTTAAGTAATGTTATGTGAAACCCTGATATTATGATATGGTCTAAGACTCAATTCAGGGTAATGTCAAGTAATGATATATGAAACCCTAGAGATGGTTTATTAGCCAGTACACCAAAGAGAGGTGTGGTTAAAATAATTAAATAGGACGATTATGTCATAAACATAAAGGATAGGGTTGATGAACCATGTGATTGATAAATGTGGTAATTTTAATGAATAAGGATTTAAGAAGTAAGATGATGCCTAGATCCTTGTACAAACATCTCTATGAATGAGTAATAGCTTTTACACCTTACAATGATAACGGACATGAAACTTTTAGAAATGATGTATACTAAATAATGATGTGGATAACATCCTGATTATAGAAATACCTAGAATAGTTGATGATGGTTTATCCTATATCAACAATGTTCATCAAATGAATAAACCATATCATTAAAGAAAATTTGACAATTCTAATATATGATCCATGCACCATATGTTGAAAGTAACAAGTTAGTGGATAAAGTATTAAGAGAGAAATACCTTAATACAGAGTTAGTTAATTAACTCAAGTAAGATGGAAACGAGAAGAAAGTATACATCAAGATATGATAGATATCACATTCAACAATTCAGGGTAACATACCTTGATGAACCTCTAAATCATTATACTTAGACACATGGAGTGTATGATAAGTAATTGATTACAATAAAGATATAATGGACTCAATGTACTCGATAAATGTTGACTAATATATCTTGAGAATGGGATAAGCCAAATCATTGAGTAAGATGTAATCATACCATGATAAGGATGAGAAATGGACTAATACTTTGAATTTATGCTCATTAATGACATATGATGAGTATAATAGTCAAAAGCAAATACTAATGATACCCTTGAATGCTTCCAAGAGTTGTGAAGCAATATATTAGGGTTGAGCTAATAATGTGAGCAGAAAACCCTAATTAATGAAAGGTGGGATACACTAACCCTAATTTTGGGTTATGCTTTTAAGCATGAAACTCTATACTTGAGTTTGAAATGAGGAATCATTATGCTTTATTAAGCTAAAGGGGTTGAATAACCCTAACTGAATTGAATAGAGAAACCCTAACCCTAGAAACCAGTCGTGGTAATGTGACACGGTCGTGGTGAACGTATGTAGCACGACCGTGCAAGATAGCACAGCCGTGGTGTTTTATATTTAATTTGAAAAGAACTTTTATTGTGCTGATACAGATACAATGTGCATGTTATCAATTGTGTTAACCATTCAGGTTTTTATAAAGAGGTGAGCATATCCAGGTAAGGGTTATGATGCCATATATATTGAAAGCACTTTATAAGCTTTAAGAATAATGATAAGCTATGTTGCCTAGTGAGAGGTAACATATGAGATTGGTAGGCTGTATGAGCTATGAGAAACATCTGCATTGCTACAATCAAGGTCATGATGTTAAATGACTTGATGTCAATATGTTACTTGGTAACAAGTGTTTTGATGATCTAAGGGTTTGAACACCCATATTCTTGAATCATAATGATGAGATGGTTAGTGATTGATATCCCAAAGTTAACAATATGTGACATAAACTTGATTTGATTAGTACTCTTTCTTTATAGCAATTGTCTTATTGGTTTATGTTTGAAAGCATGCCTGATGCTAAAAGAATGCCATAATGTACTTAAATAATCAAGTATAATGATATCATGTAGATCTCTAACCATAGATCCATCATTGTCAGAAATTAAATGATGGTGAAATAGGTTTTCCTAAGGGAACTCCTCGAGAGCATACTTTTGAGTATGTGGGGGTTATGGACGTGAATATCCTTACGTCTTAATGTAGGATTTGATGTGAGATGTACCTTTAATCTATCAATCATTCATTATATATTTATGTCGGGATGATGTATCACTAATCTCCCGATGATATTGTTAATGTCGCATCGATGAGTGATAAACAAGAAATCCCTTGATGACGAAGAGAGTACAACACGCCACTGTAACTCTAATAGCGAAGTTTCCAGAATACCCTGGAAATCTATTATAGCAGAGACACAAGATGTCCTGCATGTAGATCCTCATACTGACTGAGGAAGATGAGGTCATAGGAATCCGGCTCTTCTGATGACCTATGTATGGTACCGATTGCGATTTTGTAATGGTCGGTTGGAGTATGAGAGGTGTAACTCATCTCCTCATGGCATAAATATGTTTGAAAAATGTAATCAGCCGTATAACATAATTGCTTCGGTTGAACTATGAGAAATAATGATTGATGATACATTGTTTATAGTGTTCTAGTTGAATAACTAGTATACATGTTCTTCATATTCTTTATTGTTATATGGTTAGTCATTCAATTAAGTTATAATTGAAATGATTGCTTAAAAGAATGTTGCTTAACTTACATTATATAATGTTTTACCTGCTGTTGAATAACTATAGTTCTACTGCTCAAGGTTATTCCATTATTGCAATAACAAAGCTTCTGGAGGAGAGTTATAACTCTCGCTGGGAAAATTATTCAATTGTCTCACCCCCGTGGGATTCGACTTTTTAGGTAGGCGCCGAGGATGAAGGAACCCATCAGTGGGTAAGCAACAGTAGCAGCAGCAACCTCAGGGACAACAGTGATTCTCAGGTGGAGACACTGTCTGTCAAGTCTTGTAGATAGTATGTCCTATGTGTCGTCTCTGTACTCTCAGGTCCTAGGAGTGAGTAGATGTTTGAAGTAGATCTGAGATTTTTGGCTTAATGCCTCGAGATTTTTGTACACTACTCATGTACAGTTTAACAGGGCAGTTGATGCTTGTGACTCTCAAGATGTGATTTACAGAGATGTAATGATGGATCAGTTTGTAAATAACTTATCATGTTTTCTTTATGAAAGAGTTTTACCATTTTCTGATCTCTTTATAAAAAGTTTTAATTTTTAGTGATTTTTAATAATTCCACTACTAGTTAATTGCTTCCGCATTAGTTAATCCTATTTTCGTGATTCGGTCGTTACAGGTTGATATCCTGTGATATTGTGAAAAGGATTTATATCATGTGATAGTATGATGGTCTTAATGACCTATAGGCATGATTGAGCCCTGAATGAGGTGTAATCCTCTTATTTTGATAAGGGTTGATACCCTGTGATATTGTAAAAAGGATTTATATCTTGTGATAGTATGATGACTAGTATAGCCTCATGAATGGCAAGTGAATAGTACCATGTGATGAGGAGATGAGAAATTATGTTTCACATATTTTATATCTTTTGAAGTTGTGATATCTATACGCTTGCTAGAAGTGAATTAGGGTTTGTATGTACACTTGTTTGATGCAGTCTTAATTCACCCAATTGGCATAACTAATAAAGTACAACTCTAATCATGAAGTACCTTGTGTCGTAGAGCCATCTTCAGTGGAAGAACTTGCTGGATGGTGAAATGAGTATTCCTAAGGGAAACGCAGAGCACATACTGTTGAGTATGTCGGGGTGGCAACTTGAGGATATATCCTTGTCATCCACAATGTAGATTGTGGAGGATGGCTATGGTCATGCCTCATACATCTGATGTGATTGAGGACAACTGCGGTTGTACCTCAGATTAGAGGGTTTTGTATACCCTAGTTTCTAGTATCGTGACATGTACCAAGGGCGGACTAGTGGCTAGCAGCTTGATTATATGTCATTGTGGCGGCAGCTTTGACTGATATGTCACTGCCTTTTTACTCGTACTAACTGAGAAAAAGAGATCTTAGGATATTGGTACTCCTAGATCTTGTATGGAACTGAATAGCCCTTCGTAGGGGTCAGTTGGACTTTGGATGGCACGATTCAAATTCCCCAGGACATAATAAAACATGTAAGATAGTCGTGTAGCATATCTATTTTGGGTTATACACAACGCTTCATATTCGATGATAATCCTTGTTTTCTTTCTTTTCATTGAGATCATGTATAGTACAATAAGAGATAATAGATATGCTTATGATATAGTTATGTTCATGTTGTAAACATGCTTATGTTATTAAATATACTGACATTGATGGTTAAGATGCTCCTTCTAGCTATGTTTAATATTGCTAGCCATGCCTATGTAATTAGAAATGCTTAAACTGCTAATCATACCTATGTAGTTCATTATATTATGATGTTAAATAGATCTGTTCCCTTTATTTGAGATGCCAATATTGATAGCCATGTTATGTTACTAGACATATTCATGATGTCAGTGATGCTTATGCTACTAGATTGCTTGTGTTGTAAGGAATACGATGATAGTCAGATTAATGATAATGATTGTTATTAGATGCAATTTGATGATATTTGAGTAGATATCTATCTAAAGAAATGGATTTATTTGTTATCTATATATGCATTGATGATCATACTTGGTTCTAAGATTAATTTCTTAATTTGTTTAGCATACTTGAACTGTTCAATATATTCAAATGATTATTAAATACTCCAACTGCTTAGTTATCTACTATTTAAAATGTTGTAATCAATAAGTGTTGTTAGAGGTATATCTCTTACTTGGACATGGGTCTCACCCTTGTAGTTTGCCACATTTGTTTTAGGTAATCGAAAATGACGAAAACAGAATCATGGAAGTAAAGAGGAAGTACAGTAATTAATCTTTGAAAAAGTTGATTAGATGTGTAGTGTGTCTTAGAGTCATCCCTGTACTCTCAGGTCTGGGCAACAAAAGTTTGTATATGGTGTTTTAAACGAATTGGAATTTTATTAGCATGTTAATGCTTGTTTGTGTGGAATATACAAATATGGTTATCATGTGTATATATGTTGTGGCTAAGGTGATAGAAGAATTTGTATCAAATTCTTGTCATAGTATGGATAAAAGAAAGATGTTGGGCTCTTATACAAATATTTCTGAGTAGGTGCTGATATTGAAATTAATTTTAATTTACCCATATTTTTGGGTATGTGGTTAATTGGTGATTGATTGTGATTTATGTTTTGAGTAATATTATTTAGTGTAATGGGTTCTCACACAATAGCACATCTTTTGTCCTTCATTTTCTAAAAATGTTTGAGAGGTTTGCTAATCTCAACTGAAACGTGAACCATAATCGATTGATCCCATCTGAGGTCATCTTTGTCGATGTCTAGGACTCTCACAAATCTGCTAGTGATTTCTTCCACAACTGTTATAGATCTTTGGCCCAGCGGGATCCCATAAATCCAAATCCAAAAAGGACTCTTAAAAAATTGGACTTTGCCTGCGATATCTCTATCACTGATCTCTTTTAGAAGTAATAGTTTGTTCTCAAAATTTTGTGGTCTGCCTTCTAGGACCTTCCTCCTATGCTTACAATGTAAGAACTAAATTATGAATAAATCTTGTTGGCGAGAGCCCATTTCTGGGTCAAGGTCCGTTTTAATGCCCACAAGTTATATGGATGTTCCGTGTGAAGTCAAGCTGCCAATGCTAACGAGACATGTTCCCTTTCTTAGCCAGATCACCCTTTGTCAAATCCAAAATATTATCGTTCTCCTCCTCGCCTAATCCTAACTGTGTGCATCTTGTCACCAGTTCTTCTATCGTGTTGTTGGGGACTTCCCCAAGAAGACTTGTCGTTCACCTTGGACCTACAAGAGAAAATAACCACGACGGAGATGGAAAGAAATCACCAAGGAGATGGGGTAACCCATCATCATAACCCTATCGCCAGAGTGCTAGGGTTTCATGTCGGGGAGAGTAATCCAGCTTTATGGTTACTTATTGTTACTTCTGTTATAAATGTTATGTTTACATACTATTTAGATTTATGTTTAAATGATGTGGCTATACCATATTGATATATATATATATATATATATATATTGTAACTTGTAGATTTACATGTTGATCTAATATATTGTTTATTTTTTGTTAGTAGATGCTTGAATACTTACCATTTGAGATGTTTTGATTGTTTCTGACTTCAAAATAGTTGTTGTCTTTCATACAATCATTTTCAAGTCCATCTTACCTTTCACTAGCGAATGTAGGAAGCTCATCCCCTTAGTCTAACATGTTTATGCTTAAGTTCAAGAAAGGAAGTGTATAAGTTCCCCAAATACTATTCTTTCTTGCTTTATATTCCCTTGCTCTCTACATTTGGTTTCTTGGAAAAATAAAAAGCCATCTTTAACTCAATTATTTTCTTATATGTCTGTCATTCTTATTGGATAGTTGTTAATTAAACCAAATCTTTTGATCTTCTCTTAGCATGAGAATAACGAATTTCATAGTACTAGCATAGATTAAAGTATTGGTATAATGGCATACCCAAAATACCTCATGTCACACTCTTTGCCTACAAATTTTAATCAAAATTCACCACTATTGCAATACATCAATGCACTTACAGTTCTTTTTATATAGCGTATTCTTAGGTTATTTTAAAGGTAGACTATCTAGGGTATTGTTTACATTTTCAATTAAGAAATATCATAAATGCGCATCATGGCCCAAGTATTTTGAAAAATATAATATGTGTACTTTTTGTTAATTTCTGCTCAAGTTTTAAGACATAAATATGCAAGTTATAGATACCTCCGATGACCTAATGCCTTATATAAAATTCAAACTAAATCCTTAAATAAAATAGAAATTTAAGGATCTAAAGTATGTATAAAATGATAGGAATATCATAATTATACAATATAATTTTATCCTCACGTGAGTGTTGTACCTTTCTAATTACAATTTGATCATTGTATTTAGGAAAATGTACGAAATGAATAACAAAGCTGGAAAGAATATATAGAGAGTATTTTTCAGAACTTATGGACATGTTGATATAGTTCAGTTAGGTTCTAGTTTAAACAGCTTACATGATAGTAGTAGGTGAAAGCAAGTCATCCTAGATCCAATGAAAAGATTTTTTCATTCCGACTTGATGCCAAGCACGGCTGGAATGCAATAGCAGATGAACTTATGCTAGTCATGAATTATATTCAGTTGAACCAAACTCGTCTTCCTAAAAAGTCTTAAGATATTGGATCGTACACCTCTGGTCTTAAGATAATATATGAAAACGACTTAAACATATAAACCTTATTTATCTTCCACTTGGTGAGGAGCAGGCTGCATAATCGGCTTCGTTAGCTGTCAACTGTGTCGAGGTAAATGATCTCATACACTCTGCGTCAAATTTTCTTTTGCCAACGACAGAGTCAGTTTCTTTCCTCCAGATTAGCTCCGGATTCTATTTTTTTTTTCATTGCAGCTCAGAATTGGTTGAACTAAATGATGTTTAATCTAGTTCGTTAGCTCAGAATTATAAGCTTGTAGGTTACGGGTGATCCTATTATAACAATCATGTAATTTCAGGCACAGCTACGACAAGCTAACTGAAGATGGGCTCCTCATCTCCGCTTTGCCAATCTCTCCCACCTCTGGTCTCATCATTCATCGACGCCTTCGTGGACTACACCGTCAGCGGCTTCTTCCTCCCAACCCCCGACTCAGAATCCAGTACGGGTAATGGTCACCACAGGCGTGTTTCTCAAGAGCCGCCGACTCGTCTCCATGCCCCTTCCCGTGTAGTGGCTATTGGAGACCTCCATGGCGACGTCGACAAGGCCAGGAAGGCACTTTCAATCGCCGGTGTTCTTGATCCCTCAAACGACAGCTGGGTCGGCGGAAACACCGTCGCAGTCCAAGTGGGCGACTTGCTGGACCGTGGCGACGACGAGATCAAGCTCCTTTATCTCCTCCAAAGGCTGAAGTCCCAGGCTGCGCGCTCTGGCGGTGCACTCGTGACCCTCCACGGCAACCACGAGATCATGAACATGGAGATGGACTTTCGCTACGCCACGCGGAAGGGCCTGAATGAGTTCGAGATTTGGGGGTGGTGGTATCGAACTGGAATCGCCATGAAAACCCTTTGCCGGGGACTCCAGAAGCCGGAGGACCCCTTTGTCGGCGTCCCCAAACGTTTCCAGGGCGTGCGTCCCGCAGTCTGGAAAGCGCTCCGCGCGCGGACTGCTGCTCTCGGCCCAAACGGGCCACTGAGACGGCGGTTCCTGGAAGGGAATCAGGCGGTAGTGATGGTGGATGACTCGGTATTCGTCCACGCCGGCCTGCTGGAGATGCACGTGAAGCACGGGTTGGAAAGGATCAATGACGAAGTGCGGGAATGGGTGCGCAGGCCGGGGGGACACAGGCCCCCTTGGTACCTGCGGGACGATCGCAAATATTTGGAGTACTCTGTTGTGTGGATGCGGCGGTTCTCCAGCGGCCTCAACTGCGACTGCGGGGGGATCAAGAAGGTGCTGAACGAGATATCAAAAGACACCACCGTGGCCAGGATGGTGATGGGGCACAGTGTCCACAGGAAAGGGATCAATAGCGTGTGCGGCGACCTGGCAGTCAGGATCGACGTCGGGATGAGCCGCTGGTACGGCGGCAAACCAGAGGTGCTGGAGATAAGTGGTGGGCTGCTGAAAACGCTGCCAGTCGGCTCGAAATTCTGGAGGTATCCGTGATCGTAGATGCGGATCTTCCCGGAACGAAAGCTCAAAGTCAAGAATTGACTTAAAACTCCGCCCGTCGTTTAAGAAATTAAGAGGCTCCACGCTCTATTCGTGTCTGTTTGTTTTGAGGTGTGTGGCTAATTATAATTGTTTAATTTTTACTAGCAACTCGCCTGATTACATATTTATATATCAGTTTCACATGGCAGTGGATTCATACTAGGTCTTCTATGTGAACTCATTTTGCGATTCAAAATGAGACGCGTCTCTCTTTTTACACTATAAAATTAGGGCCGAATAATTATTTAACATAGTTTGATTGTTTTATCAATTTTTTTTGCATATAATGAACAAAATATATTGCATTTCACGCCCCAAACGGAGTTCACATAGTATTTTTCATTCACATAACGTAAATTGCTATGATTTGGTCCCACCGAGGATGTTGCGAATTTCTTTGTTGTGATGGAAGTAGATTACATTAACTATTACGGTAGGGCGCCCAATGTAACATGTCATGATAGTCGATGAAGAGCTTCTTACTTACCAAAACGAATCTCAAGAAGTCCCAAGGATTCACTCGTACCCAAAATTGTAAATCTAAACTGTCCAACCTAATAGACATTTATGATCTCGTAGAATCAGTTGTGGACGTAGACTTTAAGATGTTACCTAACATTTGGATTTCCTTTTCAATTAAATAATACTAAAGAGATATTAATTTCAAATTCGAAATAGAACACAAGTCATTCTCCTCTACAAAATAAAGAATATAACAAATAAAGTATATTATTTTATTTAGATATTTTTTTGTGTGGTGGAAAATGATTTGAATTCTATTTTGAATTAAAAAATATCTACACATAGCAAATCTTTTTTAGATTTCTGATGAGAGCCTTGATGCTCCTCCTCATAGAACAAATTAGGAAAAAAACTAAAATAACACAATCTAACTAAAATATGTATCTGAATAGCGTGAAACCAATCTTATTTTCGAAACTAGCCCACTTTTAAGAAAAAATGTCAAATATTTTGACGTTTACATTGGAGGAACACTGAAAACGCCAAACATAATGGCGTTTTTAATGAAGGACTGAAACTGCCACTATTTTTGGCATTTTTAATACTTAAACAATTAATAAACCAACAATCAAGTAAATACACCAAATACATTAGCGTTTTATCCCTAGCATCATATATACGCCAACAAGTTTGGCGTTTTTATCAACCAGGTGCACACATAAAGCCAACTAATGTGGCGTTTTATTCACATCTCAATGATAACAATAAAAATAGCATAGAAATAGATAAAGATATTTGTCAAGTTTCATACAAAGAAAAGAGGTACATTTAAATATGCCACAATATGAAAAGAAGAACACATTCTTCTACACTATCTGCAGTGGCAAAACATTCTACAAAAACAAAGAAGCTAGCATGTAGCAAATTCAACCCTGTAATCAAAATAAAAATAATAATAATTTAACCACATATAGTTCTTTTATAGGTAAAGTGCTAGAAAAATTGATGCATATCTAACGTCGCTTACTTCCTCTACCTCGGGTTCATGGACCAGAAGAACTCTCTGAGTGTGAAGAAGGCTCAATTGAACTCAAGGGTGTCTGATGAGATGCATGCGCATGCCTACTTGTTTTATCCCTAGCATCATATATACGCCAACGAGTTTGGTGTTTCAACCGGATTCATGTATACGCCAACAAGTTTGGCATTTTTATCAACCAGGTGCATACATAAATCCAACTAATGTGGCGTTTTATTCACATCTCAATGATAAAAGTAAAAATAGCATAAAAATAGATAAAGATATTCGTCAAGTTTCATACAAAGAAAAGAGGTACATTTAAATATACCACAATATGAAAAGAAGAACACATTCTTCTACACTATCCGCAGTGGCAAAACATCCTACAGAAACAAAGAAGCTACATGTAGCAAATTTCAACCCTGTAATCAAAATAAAATAAAAAAATTAACCACATATAGTTCTTTTATAGGTAAAGTGCTAGAAAAATTGATGCATATCTAACGTCGCTTACTTCCTCTACCTCGGGTTCATGGACCTGCAGAACTCTCTGAGTGTGAAGAAGGATCAATTGAACTCAAGCATGTCTGATGAGATGCATGTGCATGCCTACTTGGAAGGAGTGGTGGTATGAGTGTATGAGGTCGAACCAATGAAATTGAACCAATAAGATTGAACTAAATTAACCCTTAGACACGCTTGAGTCCAATTGAGCCTTCTGCAAGCTCAGAGCATTCTTCAGGTCCACGAACCCGAGGTAGAGGAAGTAAGTGACGTCAGGTATGCATCAATTTTTCTAACACTTTACTTATAAAAGAACTATATGTGGTTAAATTATTTTTTTGTTGATTTTGCTACATACTAGCTTCTTTGTTTGTTTATGATGTTTTGTCATTACGGATAATGTAGAAGAATGTATTTTCTTGTCATATTGTGGCATATTTAAATGTACCTCTTTTCTTTGTATGAAAGTTGACTAATATCTTTATTTATTTCTGTGTTATATTTATTGGTAGCATTGAGATGTGAATAAAACGCCAGATTAGTTGGCGTATGCATTTCCCAGAAACGGAAGGAGAAGACGAGATAATGGATTGATATATTTTCTTTTTCGAAATAGAAAAAAATAGAATTAAGGCTTAACTATATTAATATGTGGAGCCTAACTTTGGCGCCCATTGGGCTGATGGTAGTTAACTAAATAGCGGTAATTGAAGTACGACACTGCTTACTAAAATTCCGGATAAACATGCCTAACTTTGAAGAATGATTAAGCAGAGCCCCAATACATATTAGGTGTAAGTTCCCTTGAGCGCCGCATAACTACCCAATGGTCGTATATTTTGTGTGTATTTATGTCATATTCATATGGACTAGATTGTATGTTTTTGTGTACTTTTTGTCTTATTTTATTTACTTTCAAATCTGTATATGTTTTCAGTTGTAGAAGTATGTATATGTAAAATTTTTTATATAAAACATTACTACCGAATAAGGGGATGAATAACATTTCTTGACATTTATGATAGGAAAAATGAAAAAGACCGCACACCACCCAATTTATTTTACCAACTCCCATGATTTGATCATGTGTTGAGTTCGATCATGTGAAGAACTCGTTTGTGTTAACAACTCCAGTACCTAAACAACAGCTTTCCATCGCAGTGGATGGATGGTGGGTAGAGGCAACACTATCCAGGTAGCAAAACTAATACCATGTATCAACTACATGCATGAAGAAGAATAGCATAATTATTGACAATTGCCGCACTGCAATTTGATACAACTGATTTATATTTGTTGCTCACTTCCTAAATTTCAATTAAATAATCAAGGAAACTAGAAAAGAATTTGACAACTTGTTATTCATCACAACTATAGAGAGTGCACACTGCATATCTTCGGAAAAAGCAATACTAGCCACAGAAAAATAGATTTATGGCTTTTATGTAGCATTAAAAGGCATTTTCTTGTTACGATATACATATCTTGTAAAGAAAAGACATCAAATGTGGTAAAGTTCATATGATTCACAAGTAATGAAATTTTTTGACATGACTAATATTATTATAATTAGATCCTACATGTTATTCAAAAAAAAAATTGTAGATACGAACCCACACATTTTTTTGCATGTACAGTCTTTTTCATAATTTCGTAAGTGGCATGTATACTTAAAATTGTATATAATTCAGTAATCTTGCTTTTCCTTGCATATGCTTCTTGTCTATAGATTAATATGTATCGTTCGTTGCAAATGTAAAGCACTATAGATATAGTTTACTTTACCAGTTGCCAATGAATAGGATTGCTTCATAAACTAACATTTCTTTTTCAAGGTACAAACGCAGATGTCATGGTGTGGCAGGGTGAGGGTGTTGCGAGAAAGCCTCTTCAATGTGCTACTGTTGTGATAGATTTCTTCCTCTCTCTAGCGTTGGGTTTGACAAGAGAGAAAAGGAACAGAGGAGGCATGGTTCGATGGAATGGAAACGATTCGGCAGAAATTATAGAATTTCAGGATGATCATGGCAAATTAGGGAACGATTAATAGGAAAGAACTCACCTCAACTCAAGCCACCGTAATTGCAGATCGTCTTTGATATCTGGTCACCACGAGATCTTAATTTGGCAGTGGAATTGTGGCAGGGCAAGAGGTAAGGAAAATCCAAAATGCCGCCAACAGAGGGAAACCCAAACGAAGCACAGTTAATAGAGGTAAATATAGAGGTTGCGCTGCTGATAGATGGAAATCGAGAATGCCATAAATCAAGAATTAAGTGTGCCTTCCGTGAGAAGATCAATATCACCGTCAGCTACAGAAGCAAGCGTGCGACAGGCCAAGGGATTACCAAGACGTCAGCATCCCCAACTGTGAGAAGGCGTCGATGGTGAGGGTTCTGTCTTTGCCGATTAAAGTCTTCGGGAGGGAGAGACAGCGCTAAAGGAGAGGACTCCGTCTCCACGGATTAAAATCCTAGCAGAGGAGAGCACGCAGAGCAAGTCAATGGATGCCAGGACTTTACTAGCGTAACCTAGGATAGGGAGACGATGGGAGGGAGCGCAGTCGATCAGATGGAAGCATTCACCCCTATTTTTTCTTTTTGTTGTTTCTCTGAAAATAGATGTGAGTGCGCGCGTGGGACACGGTGGGAGGGATTGGGCGGGGTATAAGGGGCGCACTTAATGGAATGGGAAAATCTAATTTGCGACACCTAACTTAAATTATGCCGGAATAAAATGCCGACAAATACTAGATTTGTTGTAGTGATGTGTGAACCTGGTTGATAAAAATGCCAAACTAGTTGGCGTATACATGATGCTGGGAATAATTTGGCGTATTTACTTGATTGTTGGTTTATTAATTGTTTAAGTATTAAAAATGCCAAAAATAGTGGCAGTTTCAGTCCCTCATCATTTAAAACGGCATTACGTTTGGCGTTTTCAATGTTCTTCCAATGTAAATGCCAAAATATTTGGCACTTTCTCCTGAAAGTTGACTAGTTTCGGAAATAAGATTGGTTTCATACTATTCAGATACATATTTTAGTTAGGCTATGGTATTTTGGTTTTTTTTAAACAAATTATTCTGTCGCAATCATTGCTACTGTCCGGAAATACGATTGGTTTCATACTATTCAGATACATATTTTAGTTAGGCTGTGGTATTTTGGTTTTTATAAAACAAATTATTCTGTCACAATCATTGCTACTGTCGCTCTTGGTATCAGTGGTCGAATCTAGTGTTCCATGAGTTGCGGCCATAGTAGTTTTTTTTCAATGGCGTAACTATTCTGGAAATTAACACTGGCGACTCGTCTATAAAATTTTATGGATTGAACTCTTCTTTACAGTATTCATGTGAGCGCTAAAAATAATCAATTATGGAGATAATAGTCCCCTTCTCCTCCTATCGCCCCCAATCTTGTTATATTTAGAGTCTTCAACTTTGGAGACAACTAAGATAAAACGTGATGTCAACTATAACGGCTTCCATGTTGTATCACATACTTAGGATAGGATAGTGAGAGGGTGAGATTTCCATTAATCTTTCTAGGTGGGAACATGCACACATATATTATTCAACTATGATGTGACAAAATAGAAATATATGTGGAAGTTTTATCAATGACCGTGTAATCCATTAAAGGAAAAGATCAGATTTTTACGTAGAAAATTCTCACGTGTGAAAAAAAAATATGGGGCCAACAATGAAAAAATATACTATAAGTAGTAAAGATACAATTTTTCTTCTTAGACTTTGACTCCAAATTTATGATAATATGCCAACAAGGAGATAAGAAGCTACCACCTTAAGAAGAGATTCCTTCAAACTACCACCCCAGACTTTCTTGGGAAAACACCCTTTCACAAAGTGAGCATTGGTAGATATCTTGAAGAAGAACGTATGGATGCTTTAATAGTCATGTCCTACTTCCTTTCTTCTTCCCTTTCATATATCTCCCTTCTCCCTCTTTGTTCTACTTCTCTTATCCTACAACAACAACCACTTTTTTTCTTCACTGCCTTTTCTTTGACTTGACGGCTGCTTTGCCTTGATTGCAACCAACATCTATTTTATCATTAACGACTGTGTGCATAGTGATTTTATATTCCAACAAGGGTTGTCTTCTTCAAGATTGGACTAGAGCTAGGCCAACCAATCTCCTCCTCCGGCCCAAGAAGGAGTTTGTCATCATAGAACCATCACTGGGAATCTATGTCGCTGAGTTCTTTGTAGATCTCTGCCTTATCTTATGTTACCACCTTGGTCATCATATTAAGAGAATTCTTCTCAGTATGAATTTTCTTTAGTGTCAAAAATTTCTTATTCATCATATCACAAAGTCAATGATGTCTCACATGAATGTGCTTTATCTGTGCATTGCATTGTACTCTTTCTCAAGTCAATAACACTTTGACTATTACAGAAAATAGTCAGATCAACGTCATTCATACTTAGCTTGCCCAAAAATTTCACAACCTAGAGTATTTCCTTTTCTACTTCGACTGCTACATCTGTCTCTTCCATAGAAAGCACAACACACTTTTGCAACCTGGATTGCTAATATATGGATCTCCTTATAAAAGTCAAAACATACCTAGAGGTAGACTTCTTGATCAATGTCATCTTCCATGACAACGTCAATGGAGCCCTCTAGAACTGGTTTAGAATCACCAAACATCAAACACATGTTGGTAGTGCCTCATAAGTATCTGAAGATCCACTTGACTGCATCCTAGTGATCTTTCCCAGGGTTTGAGAGAAACCTTCTCACAACACCAACTACATGAGAAATATTAGGACAAGTACACACTATTGTATACATCGAACTCCCCACAATAGAACAATGGGTAATCTTGATCATATCCTCCTTCTCATCATGAGTTTGTGGGCATAACTTCTTACTTAGTAGCTTGAAATGGAGTACTCATGACTTTAGAATTACTGATGCTAAACTACTTTCAACATAGCTATGATGTGACAATGACAAGCTCCAATGCTTCATGTCTGGTGTTGCATCTTTAAAATCATTCATGTTGATCCCAAATACTTTTTCGTAAAGGATTTGGAAAACTCTATTTTTAGTTTTTTAATCAATCTAGAATCATGTCCCACTATCAACATGTCATCCACATAGAGTAGAAGAATAATAAGCTTGGCATTAGAAAATCCCTTAATGTAGACACATGGATCTGCATTTGTCTTTTGGTACTAGTGACTCTGTATGGATAGTCAAACTTCATATACCACTGTCTGGGATCTTGTTTCAAACCATACAAGCTCTTCTTTAATCTATAAACTAAATGATCTTTCCCTTGACTTTTAATCCTTCTGGATGCTCCATGTGATCTCCTCTGCTAGGGTCACCATGAAGAAATGTTGTCCCCACATCCATCTACTCAAGATCCAGATCTAGGCTAGCAACCAATCTTAGAACAAATATAATAGAAATCATCTTCACAATGGGAAAATATCTCATCAAAATCCACCCTTGGTCTTTGACTAAAACCCTTGACAACTAGTTTGGCTTTCTATCTGATATCCTTATTACTGTCATCTTTATTCATCCTATAGTCCCACTTATTCTTTAGTGACATGTGACCCTTGGGAAGCACTACAAGCTCATATCTATCATTCTTCTATAAAGAAACACATCTCATTCTACATTGCTTGATGCCACTATGCTCTGTCTCTATGAGTATGTGCTCCTAAAACTTTTTAGCTCCCTCTTAACAGTAAGTAGAATATACTGAGATGTTGGATATATTGATGAAGGATGACAAACTCCATCATACCTACTCAATTGTTTCTTTAAGGACTCTTTCATGTGATGACCTTGCTCCCCCTACCTAGAAGTATCTAACTGTGATTCTAAATCACTCAACTGTACATCTAGAATAGGAATACTTAATGTGCTTTCACTATGCCGTTTAGGGGTGATCATGTTGTTGTTCTTTATCATCCAAAGACTCCACATGTGAAGGAGTTGAAGTATCATCATACTCATCATAAGAAGAACTTTCACCTGATCATGTAGCCTCTGAATCATCAATATCAGGCTCTATAACTGTTTGACTCTCATAGAATGTCACATCTCTGTGTCTTCTCATGGTCTTTTTTACATGACTGCTTAACATGTAGCCAAATTACTGATCTCCATAGCCAAGGAATATACATGGAACCACTTTATCATCCATATTTACACTCTTCTCCTTTTGATCATGTGTATATGCCTTGACCCGTATACCCGTAGATGAGCATAAGATGCATCCTTGCATGTCAATACTTTCCCAGGTATCTTAAACCCCAAAGGAACTAATGGTGATCGATTAGCAAAATAGGAAGTACTACTTACTGCCTTTCCAAAAAAATGTCTTAGGTAACTGTGTAGTCTTCAACATGCATCTGGATTTCTATACTATTGTACATTTCATCCTCTTAGTTGTACCATTATGCTTTTTTGTGGCGGGATATGTCCTCTCATGTCATATGCCATGTTGTGTGTAGTATTCCTAGAATTCCCTAGAGATGTACTTGTTGGAAAGGTATGCCTAGAAAGCCAATATATATATATATATATATATATATATATATATATATATATATATATATATATATATATAGTTGTAATAGGTATCTGGTTTACTGCTTCGTATATAACTTATACTATTTCAATTCTAGGTTGGTATGAACTGTAAACTTGTAGTGGAGGTTTTAGAATATAATGTTGTGGCAGCGGGCAAGGTATACAACCTTGGTGGTATATTGCATTGCCAACAAATTACTGATGACATTTGTCATGTGTCCATCCATCTTGTGTATGACGGAATGGGAGACAAACCCCTACCCATACCTAATCTTGAATATAGTACAGTTGAAGAAGTTCAGGGTGCTATGGTGGGTTGGCCTAGACACTTGGTTATCAATGAAAAGGTATATATCTGAAATCTACTATGTTTTTTATATTTGACTACATATATGAACTTGTGTAATATAAGTATGTAATTTAATTAACAGGTTTGTAAACCAAAAAGTAAAAATTCTACTAGTCGTCCTCCTATGCCCAAGCCATATTTCATTCCCAAAGCTACACTTGACGAATTGGGAAGCAAATGTAAATGTTTGTGTCGATACTTAGCCAACCAAAGCTCAGGATCACATATGTTGGTCAATTTAACAGAAGATGCAACTGGGAGGGACTTTGAGAATTTTATTTTTCTTGATGATATTAAAGATTTGTTCCAGTATGATTGGCTAAATACTTCGATATTAGAAGTATGGATAAGGTAAGGATTCATCAATATAGAAAACTCCAATATACATTTTTAGCTTATTTCTAATATATGAAATGATTAAAAATGTTTTACAACCATTTATATACCGAGACGATAAACTTTGATATAAGGAATGTTGGATTCTTAGTTCCTTCAATCACTAGTCAAGTGGAGACACACATTGAGGATGTCAATGAATACTTCTATATTGCATTCAAATATTTTGCGAGTGTGGGGAAGGACATTATCCTAATTCCTTTTAATGTCTAATAAGTATTATTATTTAGTATAATTTTAATAATGAATAAATTTCTTTATTTTAATGTTTTTTTATTCTTACTCAGAGCTAGACATTGGGAATTATTGGTGGTTGTCCAAAAATTGATGACTCTCTATTATCTTGACCCAATGCGAATAACAACAAGGGGCCACAAATTGAAATTGCCAACTATGGAGTAAGTATAAATTTAGTCAATGCTTCAACATGATATTTCTATTTAAAATTTCTATTTTATCAACTATCGTTTATTTGATAGGGGTATAAAGGCTTTTCGTGAAGGTGGAGGACAAATACCCACAAAATTAAAGACTGACTTTGAAAAATGTCAAGGTAGCTACTTTGACAACTGCTTAGTCTTATATGTATTAATTCTCAACTCTTATATGTCAACTGTTATATTCTTATCTCAACTCCTGTTTATAGTAGTTTACTAACATTAAGTATAATTTGTTATTTGTAGTGTCCTATACAAAATAATGATTGGGCTTGTGGCTACTATGTAATGAAATATATGCAAGCTATTATCAAACAAGCATCATATGACATTCAGACTATAGATCAGGTAATATAGAATAACATCATAAATTTTTAAATGATTTTAGTCATTTTATAAAATATTAGCATGTGCATTTTCTATTACAGATCTTTACAACTCAGCCTTACACACTTGAGGACTTACATGAATTCTGAGAAGAGTGGTCAGATGCTTTTCTAAATGAAGTCAATATAGCATTGGATTAAATATGTCAGCTCCATTTATGTATGTGGTTTTAGTACTCTTTCATATTTACTTTTGTATCTGACATTTAATATCATCTCAGACTTGTAATCTATCATTTTGTAAATTATGATGTGATTATGTGTAACTCAACTAAATATATGAATCATTTTTGTTATGAATGTGTGGTTTGAAATAGTGACGGTTGAACATCAACGCTCCCCTCTCCCATATCATGGTTCTTCTTATTCTTCCGTTATATTTCTGTTTTTACAAAATTTAAAAAACAATGCAACTTCTAGTGTCGGTTATTTTAGAAAACTGACCTTGTAGGTATTCCGGCCATGCCACTTAGCACAGCCGTGTTGGCTTCTGGTAGAACGGTCGTGCTGTGTAGCACGGTTATGTTGTCTTCTGGTACCACAGTCATGATGTGCAGCATGGCTGTGTTGGGATATGCTAGCACAACCGTGTGTGGTTACAATTTATAGACCTGTAGCATCAGTTTTCTTAAAAAACTCGACCTTAGAGGTTCACTCTAAGGTCAATTTTTTAAGAAAACCGATGCTATAGGTCTACAGAGTATCAAGCTCAGTCTGCAGACCTATAGCATCGGTTTTCTTAAATAACCGACCTTAGAGTGAACCTCTAAGGTCAATTTTTTAAGAAAATCGATGCTACAGGTCTACAGATTGTCAAGCTCAATCTGTAGACCTGTAGCATCGGTTTTCTTAAAAAACCGACCTTAGAGAACCTCTAAGGTCAGTTTTTTAAGAAAGCGGATGCTACAGGTCTAAAGATTGAGATTGATAACCGACCTTACAATCTTGGCCACATTTTCTTTCTCATTTTTACAGCCTATTAGGTCGGTTTTCTTTGGTTAAAAAAAGTGACCCTATAGGTCAAATTCTATAGCGGCAGCCACTTAGGAGTCGGTTAAAAAGTGACATTATAGGCTTAAAAAAATTGACGCTACATACTATTCCCATACTAGTGCATCCTCATTGATTAAACCAACATTTAATCATCACTCGCTTTATTTTCACGTTATTTTATTTTGTTTTTTAAAACCAATCAACTCTTTTAATCGGTTTAGCTGATCGCAACCAGTTAGTAGTAGTCTACTGAAATTCAAGTTTCTCTGAGTTCGACTCGGGCCTCACAAGGCGTATATTACTTCAATATGTTCACTTCTGTTTAACGCATGATAAACACATGTCAGGCATCACTACAGGTCCAGGTAGTGTCTGAACTTAGAAACTGGCAATGACTTGGTCAACATGTCAGCAAAATTTATTTACTGAAAACCTTGTTCACTTAAATGTGTCCATGCACTATCACTTCTCTAATAAAGTGATATTTGACATCAGTGTGCTTTGTTCTCTTATGAAACATTTGATCTTTTATAAGGTGAATTGCACTTCATCCTGTGGATTTCATATATATATATATATATATATATATATATATATATATATATATATATATATATATATATATTATTGCAATCAACATGTAATCACATAAAGCAAGAGGTAAATAAGAGACTCATTGGGAATATTCTTCAAATAGACACAAGAGGTAAATAAGAGCATTTTTAATACTTAAACAATTAATAAACCAACAATCAAGTAAATACACCAAATACATTAGCGTTTTATCCCTAGCATCATATATACGCCAACACGTTTGGCATTTTTATCAACCAGGTGCACACATAAAGCCAACTAATGTGGCGTTTTATTCACATCTCAATGATAACAATAAAAATAGCATAGAAATGGATAAAGATATTTGTCAAGTTTCATAAAAGAGGTACATTTAAATAAGCCACAATATGAAAAGAAGAACACATTCTTCTACACTATCCGCAGTGGCAAAACATTCTACAGAAACAAAGAAGCTAGCATGTAGCAAATTCAACCCTGTAATCAAAATAAAAAAATAATAATTTAACCACATATAGTTCTTTTATAGGTAAAGTGCTAGAAAAATTGATGCATATCTAACGTCGCTTACTTCCTCTACCTCGGGTTCATGGACCTGAAGAACTCTCTGAGTGTGAAGAAGGCTCAATTGAACTCAAGGGTGTCTGATGAGATGCATGTGCATGCCTACTTGGAAGGAGTGGTGGTATGAGTGTATCAGGTCGAACCAATGAGATCGAACCAATAAGATTGAACTAAATTAACCCTCAGACACATTTTGAGTCCAATTGAGCCTTCTCCAAGCTTAGAGCGTTCTTCAGGTTCACGAACCCGAGGTAGAGGATGTAAGTGACGTCAGGTATGCATCAATTTTTCTAGCACTTTACTTATAAAAGAACTATATGTGGTTAAAATATTTTTTGGTTGATTTTGCTACATACTAGCTTCTTTGTTTGTATACGATGTTTTTTCACTGCGGATAATGTAGAAGAATGTGTTTCTTTTCATATTGTGGCATATTTAAATGTACCTCTTTTTTCTTTATATGAAAGTTGACTAATATCTGTATTTATTCCTATGTTATATTTATTGTTATCATTGAGATGTGAATAAAATGCCAGATTAGTTTGCGTATGTGTGAACCTGGTTGATAAAACTTGGTTGATAAAAATGCCAAACAAGTTGGTGTATACATGATGCTAGGAATAATTTGGCATATTTACTTGATTGTTGGTTTATTAATTGTTTAAGTATTAAAAATGCCAAAAATAGTGGCGGTTTCGGTCCCTCATCATTTAAAACGGCATTACGTTTGGCGTTTTCAGTGTTCTTCCAATGTAAACGCCAAAATATTTGACACTTTCTCCTGAAAGTTGGTTAGTTCCGGAAATAAGATTGGTTTCATACTATTTAGATACATATTTTAGTTAGACTGTGCTATTTTAATTTTTTTTTAAACAAATTATTATGTCACAATCATTGCTACTGTCTTTTTTGGTATGAGTGGTTGAATCTAGTGTTCCATGAGTTGCGGCCATAGTAGTTTTTTTTCAATGGCGTAACTATTCTGGAAATTAACACTGGCGACTCATCTATACAATTTTATGGATTGAACTCTTCTTTTCATTATTCATGTGAGCGCTCAAAATAATCAATTATGGAGATAATAGTCCCCTTCTCCTCCTATCGCCCCCAATCTTGTTATATTTAGACTCTTGAACTTTGGAGACAACTAAGATAAAACGTGATGTCAATTATAACGGCTTCCATGTTGTATCACATACTTAGGATAGGATAGTGAGAGGGTGAGATTTCTATTAATCTTTCTAGGTGGGAACATGCACACATATATATAATTCAACTATGATGTGACAAAATAGAAATATATGTGGAAGTTTTATCAATGACCGTGTAATCCATTGAAGGAAAAGATCAGATTTTTACGTAGAAAATTCTCATGATGTGTGAGAAAAAAATATGGGGCCAACAATGAAAAAATATACTATAAGTAGTAAAGATACAATTTTTCTTCTTAGACTTTGACTCCAAATTTATGATAATACGCCAACAAGGAGATAAGAAGCTACCACCTTAAGGAGAGATTCCTTCAAACTACCACCCCATACTTTCTTGGGAAAACACCCTTTCACAAAGTGAGCATTGGTAGATATCTTGAAGAAGAATGTCTGGATGCTTTAATAGTCATGTCCTACTTCCTTTCTTCTTCCCTTTCTATTTCTCCCTTCTCCCTCTTTGTTCTACTTCTCTTGTCCTACAACAACAACTACTGTTTTTATTCACTGCCTTTTCTTTGACTTGACGGTTGCTTTACCTTGGTTGCAACCAACATCTATTTTATCATTAACGACTGTGTGCACAGAGATTTTATATTCCAACAAGGGTTGTCCTCTTCAAGATTGGACTAGATCTAGGCCAACCAATCTCCTCCTCTGGCCCAAGGAGTTTGTCATCATAGAACCATCACTGGGAATCTATGCCGCTGAGTTCTTTGCAGATCTCTGTCTTATCTTATGTTACCACCTTGGTCATCATATTAAGAGAATTATTCTCAGTATGAATTTTCTTTAGTGTCAACAATTTCTTATTCATCATATCACAAAGTCAATGATGTCTCACATGAATGTGCTTTATCTGTGCATTGCATTGTACTCTTTCTCA
Organism: Alisma plantago-aquatica; assembly: GCA_963693085.1. Classification (NCBI taxonomy): domain Eukaryota; kingdom Viridiplantae; phylum Streptophyta; class Magnoliopsida; order Alismatales; family Alismataceae; genus Alisma; species Alisma plantago-aquatica. Next base: position 562,615,488 of record OY856410.1, on the reverse strand, counting down.
AGTCAATAACACTCTGACATTACAGAAAATAGTCAGATCAACGTCATTCATACTTAGCTTGCCGAAAAGTTTCACAACCTAGAGTATTTCCTTTTCTACTTCGACTGCTACATATGTCTCTACCATAGAAAGCACAACACACATTTGCAACCTGGGTTGCTAATATATGGATCTCCTTATAAAAGTCAAATCATACCCAGAGGTAGACTTCTTGATCAATGTCATCTTCCATGACAACGTCAATGGAGCCCTCTAGAACTGGTTTAGAATCACCAAACATCAAACACATGTTGGTAGTGCCTCATAAGTATCTCAAGATCCACTTGACTGCCTCCTAGTGATCTTTCCCAAGGTTTGAGAGAAACCTTCTCACAACACCAACTACATGAGAAATATCAGGACAAGTACACACTATTGTGTACATCGAACTCCCCACAATAGAACAATGGGTAATCTTGACCATATCCTCCTTCTCATCATGAGTTTGCGGGCATGACTTCTTACATAGTAGCTTGAAATGGAGTACTCATGACTTTAGAATTACGGATGCTAAACTGCTTTCAACATAGCTATGATATGACAATGACAAGCTCCAATGCTTCATGTCTGGTGTTGCATCTTTAAAATCATTCATGTTGATCCCAAATACTTTTTTGTAAAGGATTTGGAAAACTCTATTTTTAGTTTTTCAATTAATCTAGAATCATGTCCCACTATCAACATGTCATCCACATAGAGTAGAATAATAATAAACTTGGCATTAGAAAATCTCTTAATGTAAACACATGGATCTACGTTTGTCTTTTGGTACTAGTGACTCTATATGGATAGACAAACTTCATATACCACTGTCTGGGATCTTGTTTCAAACCATACAAATTCTTCTTTAATATATAAACTAAATGCTCTTTCCCCTTGACTTTGAATCCTTCTAGATGCTCCATGTGATCTCAATCCTCTCCTAGGTCACCATGAAGAAATGTTGTTCCCGCATCCATCTACTCAAGATCCAGATCTAGGCTAGCAACCAATCTTAGAACAAATATAATAGAAATCATCTTCACAATGGGAAAATATCTCATCAAAGTCCACCCTTGGTCTTTGACTAAAACCCTTGACAACTAGTATGACGACCCCAATTTCTATATACTTTCCATAGTGACATTCAGAGATATGTGTGCACTCATATCTATAGATGTCAAAAGGGAAAATATAAGAGATTAAGGTAGTCAAATAAAAATAGATATTTAGCCAAGATCAAGTCCACATCATCATACAATGCCACACGAACATTCATTCATATAGATAAAATAAAGTCATTACATAAGGAGAGAAAATATTGTTCTAGGAAAAGATAACATTTTTACATAGGATCTCAGTCATCCTCAACATCAACTAGAAAAAGAATAAACTAACATCTAGAAGGAATAGTTCTATCTAATACATCCTCCATGCTTATTATTTGTGCCTTCAGGTACTTTGAGCATGCATTTCATTTTGGTCGTCAATTGTTCTTTGTACCTAGAAAATACGAGAAACAAAACATCAACAAAGTTGGTATGTGGTAAAAGTTACACTAATAGGGTTGCATAAAGGAAAATATTTGAATAAGAAGAAAAGAGAGATAAAACCATTTCTTAAGATGAAAATCAGGTAAACATCCTTTTAATTATATTCATTTTGATGTGGTTGTACTACACATATTGCACTTGACTTACATCTAGTGTGGGCAATATAATATCATCATACATCTAACATGGGCCAAGGAATCATACATCCATGTTAGGCAACATACATCCACACCAGGCTATGTGCTCTAGTAGCTACAACCCATCATAACCATTTATGTTCTATTAAATTTGGCGAAGTATAACTCATACTAGTTCAACCAAGAAATCATATCCAAATACGAGCATTCAAGATATTACATAGCATAGGCAACCAGAAATCTAGTCTTATACTTATAAGACCACGTACCTGCTTGATTAGATCAGATATCCAAAGATTTAGAATCAATCAAGAATTAAGTCACCCTGCAAAGAAAACAAGGGTACAACATTACTATTGGCCCATGTGACCAAGACTAAGATATGCTCTTAGTTATTATTCCTTTTATGTTATCTAATTCAGATCAGGAATTTTCTCTATTTTAATTGGGTTTAGAGATATTATCAGGTCTGATCCATTATAAACTAGTTTGATTGAAAGATAGTATTTAATCAATCAAATAGAAGGTTTTCATAAACTAGGGTTTCTAGGATGGTCGAATAAAAGGGAAAGCAACCCTTAAGATATTTATGATTTCATAAAAGCAGGGTTCGTTTAAGGGTTCAGGACCAATCATGATCACTAATCATCATCTAGTGATATCAGATTTTGTTATAAGTATATACCTTTAATTTCATGTAGAAAGAGAAAATTAGATTTAGGGTTTCTTCTAATCCTTTGATCATTTATCAACTTAAAATAGTATTTCGATTTATTTAGAAATTAGGGTTTCATCTAGGGTTAACTACATTTTAGACAATCGTACATCATCAAGAAAAGTCATTATCAATAATTAATTATAATTAAGGAGGTCATTTAGGCTTTAGGCAACTATTTTTGAAATAGGAAACGGATCTAGGTCCTGATGACATTTTATTTGGATAGAGAATATTTTTCTGATCAAAATGGTATATAGGTTCGTCATTTTCGGATAATCCTAGCATTTTCTAGGATTTTTCTAAGATTAATCATTTCTTAGATAAAAGAAAATAAAAAGGTAGGGTTTTACCTTGATCAACGGTCGAATCCGTGTGGATCGACGGCTCTCGTTGACCCCAGGATTTAAGCGGGATGGATCAGACTGATTAATTGGTGTGCGAGGATTCGTCCACCTTAGTGACACATCCTCCTCCTCCTCTTCTCTGCTTGCGCACGAGCAGGTCGCCCGGGCAGCTCCGGCGAGATTCCTCTCACTTCCTGGTAGAGTTGGAGAGCAAATGAGATGTCGGTCGTGTTTGTGAACTCGTGTCGAATCTGGATAGCCTACTGGTGCGTTGTGGCTCCCTGTAGAACTCCATGTCGTCGCGTCCCTGGAGGAGGTCACTGGAGAGGGGGAGGTTTGAGAGAAGGGAGGAGTTCAGGACCTCAGAGCTCCGGTGGGAAGCACCAAGGAGGCTCGGCGAGGATGCTGGAGAGGTCAGATTGGTGCGAGAAGCACCGAGGGTATCGGGTAGTAAAGGTGTCTGGAGGTTGATGAAGGTGGACTGGGGGAGTGGTGTTTGGGTTGTTATGCTCGCCATCGATGAAGGAAAATGAGTAAAGGGGGAATGGCGGAGCTAGTGGAGGGGTTAAATAGGTCTTTCAGGGTGAGGTCCGCGAAGCCTTAAATGGCGCCGCCAGAGTGAGAGTGAGCTGAGGTCAGGTTTTTGGGTTGGTGCAACGACGCGTGGAACTCGGTCTAGACTTGTATGACCAGCCACGAAATCACAAGACGAAGATATCTACGTGGATAGATATTCAAGAATGTGGATGAGGTGGAGTCTGACTGGAGCTCAGGCTCGCTCTCTCCTCCCCGCCCTTTGCGGGAGGTAGAAGATGGGTCTTGGACCCTTGGATCCATGTGCGATTCAAAGGGGGTGGGATCCTAGGGCCAGAAATGCACGGATCAAATATAGAAGCCGCGTGATACATTTGTGTGTCACGACCTGGTCATTTAATCCAGAACTTAGGTCATAGGTTTGAGAACAAAGGAAATATACACATAATTTCAATTCCCTATATCTCCTAATTGGATGGTCCAATTGCAATAAAATTTTAGGGGTAGCTTAAAAATGTCAATATGTGACTATGGTATAAATTTGGGGTCCAAAATCGAATATTTGATGTGTTCATTTACTAAATACACTAACACATGTATTTTATCATCATAGCATACTAGGGTTTGCATTTTGTGACACATCTTTGTTCAATTGAGTGAGGAAAGTATATGTCGATTATTGTGAAGCTCCTTTGTCTTTAAATCGAGGATTTTGACTGGTGACTCAGCATAAGACAGATCATATTTCAGCTTAAGAGGCTCATGATTCAGAATGTGACTGGTGTCCTTTACATAAGGCTTCAGATTAGATACATGAAATACATTATGCATAGCACTATACTGAGGTGGCAAAGCAAGATGATAGGAACATTCTCCAACCCTTTCAAGGATCTCGAAGGGTCCCACATAATGAGGATTGAGCTTTCCCTTATTCTTAGCCAAAGCTCGAATAGGTCGGATCTTCAGAAAGACAAGATCACCTTCCTTGAACTAACTTTCCTGTCGATGATCATCTGCATATGATTTTTGCCTATCCTGTACTCGCTTCATTCTCTATCTGATCAGTGCAACTTTATCTGCATACAACTGCATCTCCTCAGATTTCATTAAGGTGTGTTCTCCGAAATCGTCCCAATGTAATGGAGATTTGCATGGTCGGCCATAGAGAGCTTCATATGGTGGCATCCCAATACTCGCCTGATAGCTATTATTATAGGTGAACTCAGCTAGAGGCAGGTAATGGTCCCACAAGCCTTCCCGGTCAAGAACACAAGCTCGTAGAAGATCCTCTAGAATTTGCACTGTACGCTCTGACTGCCCGTCTGTCTGCAGATGGTAGGCTGTACTGAAATTTAGTTTGGTGCCCAACTCCTCTTAAACCTGCTTCCACAGCTTTGAGGTAAACTTCGGGTCCCGGTCCAAGGCAATGGATGTTGGAACTCCATGCAGACGTACAATCTCCCGTATATAAAGGTCGGCCAACTCAGAGACTTTCGCCGTAGTCTTTACAGGGAGGAAATGACCTAACTTGGTGAGACGATCCATGATGGCCCATGCAGCGTCGTATCCCTTCCTGGTTCTGGGTAGTCCTACCACGAAGTCCATGGTGATGTGCTCCCATTTCCATTCTGGAATTTCAAGGGGTTGTAGTAGACTGCCTGGTCTCTGGTGCTCGGCCTTGATTATCTGGCATGTCAGGCATCTGGACACGAATTCAGCAATATCACGCTTCATGCCTCTCCACCAAAACTGACGTTGCAGGTCTTTGTACATCTTCTTCATGCCAGGATGGATTGTGTACTTTGACCCATGTGCCTCACTGAGAATCTTTGTCTTTTCAGCTGACTGCTCTGGAACCCACATACGGTTCTTATATTGTAGACCACCATCAAGACCCATAGACAGATGTGTATGAGGTTTAGCCAGGAGAGAGGAGAGCTCTACAAGCTTGGGACTAGCTTTTTGTGCCTCCAGAAGTTCAGAATATAGGTTGGATGTGGTAGAGATGTTATTGACATGCATACGATTAGCCAGGAATTGTGGTCTCCAGCTTTCTAGGTCCTCCATGTTCCTCCATTCAGGTACGGACATGGATGCACAAATAGCTCTTTTCCTGCTAAGAGCGTCTGCAACTACATTGGCCTTACCTAGATGGTAGCCAATAGTGAAGTCATAGTCCTTCAAGTACTCGATCCATCATCGTTGCTGCAGATTCAGGTCCTTTTGCATCAGAATGTACTTGAGGCTTTTGTGGTCGGTGAAGATATCAAACATTGCCCCGTACAAGTAGTTCCTCCAGATTTTGAGAGCATGTATGATAGCAGCTAACTCCAAATCATGCGTAGGGTAATTCAGCTCATTAGGTTTTAGATGTCTGGAAGTGAAGGCCACTACTTTCCCATTCTGTTGTAGGACACACCCTAGTCCATGTCGAGAAGCATCGGTGAATATCACAAATCCTTCATTGCCAGATGGTAGAACAAGGACAGGTGTTGATGTCAACTTCTGCTTGAGCTCTTGGAAGCTAGACTCACAAGAAGTTGACCAAATGAAATGCTCATCCTTCCGAGTAAGCTTAGTGAGAGGAAGTGCCACTTTGGAGAAATTCGGAATAAAATGACGATAATATCCGGACAAACCTAAAAAACTCCAGATTTCAGAAGGATTGTGAGGAGGTTGCTAATCAAGTACAACAAAGATTTTAGCAGGATCAACAGATATGTTACCCCCGGAAATGACATGTCTAAGAAACATGACTTTGTCAATCCAGAATTCACATTTAGAAAACTTTCCATAGAATTTCTGGGCTCGAAGAATCTCAAGGATAGACTTCAAATGCTCTCGATGTTTCTCTATAGAATCAGAATAGATCAGAATATCATCAATGAAGACGACCACAAACGCATCAAGATAAGGTTGGAAGACTTTGTTCATCAAGTTCTTGAATACGCCAGGTGCGTTGGTCAACCCGAACGGAGTCACTAGAAATTCGTAGTGCCCGTAACGAGTTCGAAAAGCAGTCTTGGATATATCTGAATCCTTGACCTTAAGTTGATGGTAGCCAGGACAAAGATCAATTTTTTAGAAAACTTTAGTGTACAAAATTAATCAAAGAGGTCATCAATATGAGGGAGAGGATACTTGTTTTTAATGGTAGCTTGGTTCAACATGCGATAGTCAATACACATCCGCATTGAACCATCTTTATTTTTAACAAAAAGGACAGGTGCACCCCAAAGGGAAACACTAGGGCGTATAAAACCCTTATCAAGAAGTTCTTGTAACTGTTTCTTCAACTCCATAAGCTCAGCAGGTGTCATCCTATACGGTGCCCTAGAAATCGGAGTGGTTCTAGAAAGAAGGTATGTGGAGAACTCAATGTCTCTATTTGGAGGTAGCCCAGGAAGCTCCTCCGGAAATACGTCAAGGAAATCACGTACCACTTCCAGTCTTTCTACAGGCCCGATGTCAGGACTGGTCTCTGAGACGAATGCGAGGAAGACTTTACATCCTTTATATATGAGCATTTTAGCTTTAAGAGAGGAAATTATTGCATTATTACAGAATCTGCTTCCTTGAGGGATCACTACAGGAGAGGAATGAGGTTGAGAGAGAACTACCATCTTGTTTCTACAGTCAATGTGAGCATGATATGTGTATAGCCAATCCATGCCAAGAATAATATCAAAGTCTTCCATGGTTAAGAGAATGAATTCAAAGGGCATATCATGATTTTCGAATTTTAGAGGGAGAACATCAGTTTTCTGTAATGTAGTGAATATTTTGCCACTAGGAGTTGACACATCCAGAATATAACCCAAGTCCCTTATATGTAAGTGCTACATTGAGGCCAGATTTGGAGAAATGAATGTATTTGTGGATCTTGAGTCAAACAATGCTTTAACAGGATGTCCATTCAAGAAAACAATGCCTACACAAGATAATTACATTTTAAATAATTATAGGCATTGAACAAGATATTAGATATATGAAAAAGATTTAAGGTTACCTTCGATAAGCTGGTTCGGATTTGCCCTAGCCTCTTTTGCTGTTACTGCGAACACCCTAGCATTGCGGTGTCCCTGAGGGGGTGGAGCACCCGCTGGAGGTTTTCTGAGGATAGATGCATTGGGACACTTGGCAAGGAAATGTCCCTCCTTCTTGCAGTTGTAGCAGACCGGATTAGTGTAGCGACAAGGTCCATCATGTCCTCGTCCACAAGTCTTGCATTTGTTGCGGTAATACATCAACTTGTTGATCTTCTGTCCTTTCTTCCCTGAACCTCCTCCTTTTCTTGATCCTTTATTATGTTTGGGGTGGAACTTTCTGAACTTCTCTTCCTTAGTGGTGGTCAACCCTAGATATCCCATGCTAGAAGGCTTCTGCAATCCCTGCTCCTTTTCTTGCTTAAGGGCCATGTGTAGGGATTCATCAATGCTTTGGGGACGGGAGGCTATAACTTGGGTTTTTAGGTGTGTGGAGAGGCAGTCTACATAATTCTCAGTGAGGCGGTCCTCAATCTGGAGAGGGGCATAGCGTTCTAGAAGCCTAAACTTCCGGGTATAATCGGCCACTGAGAGACTGCCTTGCCTAAGATCCATGTACATATTCTCTTTTCTCTTCCTCTCAGTTATGGGCATGAAACATTCAGTGAAGAGGGTCTTGAAGGCTTCCCACCCCAAGTTGTCTACTTCCTCTCCCCTGTTCCCACCATAGTTCGCCCACCAGATCTTCGCCCCTCGCGTAAGCAAATGGGTGGCAAATTTGACCTTCTTTTCCTCGGGTACTTCTAGAGTATGAAAGGCATTCTCTATGGAAAGGATCCAGGCCTCAACCTTGTCCATGACCTTAGGCTGATCTTCCCCCCAAAAGGAGTCAGGGTTGAGCTTAATGAAGTATATCACCGTCACCTCCTTTTTCCTAGAGGAGCTAGATTCAGGGATTCCTTTTGTGGCAAGGGTCTCTATGAAGTCTAGTAGGATCTTCTTTTGTTCCTCCAACCTTTCTTTGGCCATAGTTTCGGGATCAGGTACTTCGGAGGTTTCAGGCGCTTTTCTCTTCTTAGAGGACGATTCCTACGAGGCCTTAGAGTTTTGAGTTTTTGGAGGCATCCTGAAATTAATTTGAACATATTAGATTTATTACTTCAACAATTATTCTCGTCATTATCATTATTATTATCACATGATATTTCATTATTATCGTTTACCAATTATTAATGTTCTTAATGTTATGATTTATGGAGGATATCCTAAAATCCTTATTAGTCGATCCTTAGGACTTTCTAAATAGAGAGACTCCTTCCTAACCTTATAACAAAGGTAAGAGGGAAAATTTGTTTTAAAACATAGATGAGAGGGAAATTTTTCCTATAGGAGGGATAAGAGGGAAAATCTATAGATGAGAAGGTTCCTAAATTAAGGTATGCCCAAGATGTAGGGGACATTTAGGATATCGGCCAGGTAGACTTATACTGCCTTATAGGTAGCCTCGTGATTGCCAAGCAATGTGGCTCAGAGACTTTAGCCAGACCTTAGGCAGATGTTATCCTAGTCACCTCAACGCTTCACATCCCTAACTCAAGGACTACCCTAGACTCAAAATAGGGTGAATGAAGTTCATGTGACTTGATGTGTGAACATTGGATCTGATACCAACTGTGACGACCCCAATTTCTATATACTTTCCATAGTGAGATTCAGAGATATATGTGCACTCATATCTATAGATGTCAAAAGGGAAAATATAAGAGATTAAGGTAGTCAACTAAAAATAGATATTTAGCCAAGATCAAGTCCACATCATCATACAATGCCACACGAACATTCATTCATATAGATAAAATATAGTCATTACATAAGGAGAGAAAATACTATTCTAGGAAAAGATAACATTATTACATAGGATCTCAATCATCCTCAACATCAACTAGAAAAAGAATAAACTAACATCTAGAAGGAATGAGATAAGAGGAATAGTTCTATCTAATATATCCTCCATGCTTATTATTTGTGCCTTCGGGTACTTTGAGCATGTATTTCATTTTGGTCGTCAATTGTTCCTTGTACCAAGAAAATACGAGAAACAAAACATCAACAAAGTTGGTACGTGGTAAAAGTTACACTAATAGGGTTGCATAAAGGAAAATATTCGAACAAGAAGAAAAGAGAGATAAAACCATTTCTTAAGACAAAAATTAGGTAAACATCCTTTTAATTATATTCATTTTGATGCGGTTGTACTACACATATTGCACTTGACTTACATCTAGTGTGGGCAATATAATATCATCATACATCTAACATGGGCCAACGAATCCTACATCCATGTTAGGAAACATACATCCACACCAGGCTATGTGCTCTAGTAGCTACAACCCATCATAACCATTTATGTTCTATTAAATTTGGCGAAGTATAACTCATACTAGTTCAACCAAGCAATCATATCCAAATACGAGCAATCAAGGTATTACATAGCATAGGCAACTAGAAATCTAGTCTTATACTTATAAGACCACGTACCTGCTTGATTAGATAAGATATCCAAAAATTTAGAATCAATCAAGAATTAAGTCACTATGCAAAACAAAGCAAGGGTACAACATTACTATTGGTCCATGTGACCAAGACTAAGATATGCTCTTAGTTATTATTCCTTTTATGTTATCTAATTCAGATAAGGGATTTTCCATATTTTAATTGGGTTTAGAGATATTATCAGGTCTGATCCATCATAAACTAGTTTGATTGAAAGATAGTATTTAAGTAATCAAATAGAAGGTTTTCATAAACTAGGGTTTCTAGGATGGTCGGATAAAAGGGAAAGCAACCCTTAAGATATTTATGATTTCATAAAAATAGGGTTCGTTTAAGGGTTCAGGACCAATCATGATCACTAATCATCATCTAGTGATATCAGATTTTGTTATAAAGATATACCTTTAATTTCATGTAGAAAGAGAAAACTAGATTTAGGGTTTCTTCTAATCCTTTGATCATTTATCAACTTAAAATAGTATTTCAATTTATTTAGAAATCAGGGTTTCATCTAGGGTTAACTACATTTTAGTCAGTCGTACATTATCAAGAAAAGTCATTATCAATAATTAATTATAATTAAGGAGGTCATTTAGGATTTAGGCAACTATTTTTGAAATATGAAACGGATCTAGGTCCTGATAACATTTTATTTGGATAGAGAATATTTTTCTGATCAAAATGGTATATAGGTTCATCATTTTCGGATAATCCTAGCATTTTCTAGGATTTTTCTAAGATTAATCATTTCTTAGATAAAAGAAAATAAAAAGGTAGGGTTTTACCTTGATCAACGGCCGGATCCGTGTGGATCGACGGCTATCGTTGATCCCATGATTTACACGGGATGGATCATGCTGATTAACTGGCGTGCAAGGATTCATCCACCTTAGCGACACGTCCTCCTCCTCCTCTTCTCTGCTTGTGCACGAGCAGGATGCCCGGGCAGCTCCGGCGAGATTCCTCTCACTTCCTGGTAGAGTTGGAGAGCAGATGAGATTTCAGTCGCATTCATGAACTTGTGTCAAATCTGGACAGCCTACTGGTGCGTCGTGGCTCCCTGTAGAATTCCACGTCGTCGCGTCCCTGGAGGAGATCGCCGAAGAGGGGGAGGTTTGAGAGGAGGGAGGAGTTCAAGACCTCAGAGCTCCAGTGGGAAGCACCAATGAGGCTCGATGAGGATGCTGGAGAGGTCAGATTGGTGCGAGAAGCACCGAGGGTATTAGGAGGTGAAGGTGTCTGGAGGTTGATGAAGGTGGACTGGGGGAGTGGTGTTTGGGTTGTTGTGCTCGCAATCGATGAAGGAAAATGAGTAAAGGGGGAATGGCGGAGCTAGTGGAGGGGTTAAATAGGTCTTTGAGGGCGAGGGTAGTGAAGCCTTATATGGCACCGGCGGAGTGAGAGTGAATGAGGTTAGGTTGTTGGGTTGGCGCAACGACGCATGGAATTCAGTCAAGACTGGTATGGCCAACCACAAAATTGCAAGACGAAGATATCTACGCAGATAGATATTCAAGAATATGGATGAGGTGGAGTCTGGCTTGAGCTTAGTCTCACTCTCTCCTCCCCGCCCTTTACGGGAGGTAGAAGGCGGGTCCTGGACCCTTGGATCCCTATGAAATTCAAAGGGGGTGGGATACTAGGGCTAGAAATGCACGGATCAGATATAGAAGCCGCGTGACACATCTGTGTGTCACGGCCTGGTCATTTAATCCAGAACTTAGGTCATAGGTTTGAGAACAAAGGAAATATACACATAATTTCAATTCCTTATATCTCCTAATTGGATGGTCCAATTGTAATAAAATTTTAGGGGTAGCTTAAAAAATGTCAATATGTGACTATGGTATAAATTTGGGGTCCAAAATCGAATATTTGATGTGTTCATTTACTAAATACACTAACACATGTATTTTATCATCATAACATACTAGGGTTTGCATTTTGTGACACATCTTTGTTCAATTGAGTGAGGAAAGTATATGACGATTATTGTAAATCTCCATTGTCTTTAAATTGAGGATTTTGACTGGTGACTCAGCATAAGACATATCATCTTTCAGCTCAAGAGGCTCATGATTCAGAATGTGACTGGGGTCCTTTACATAAGGCTTCAGATTAGATACATGAAATATATTATGCATAGAACTATACTGAGGTGGAAAAGCAAGACGATAGGCACATTCTCCAACCCTTTCAAGGATCTCGAAGGGTCCCACATAACGAGGACTGAGCTTTCCCTTATTCTTGGCCAAAGCTCGAATAGGTCGGATCTTCAGAAAGACATGATCACCTTCCTTGAACTGACGTTCCTGCCGGTGAGCATCTGCATATGATTTTTTCCTATCCCGTGCTCGCTTCATTCTCTATCTGATCAGTGCAACTTTATCTGCATACAACTGCATCTCCTCAGATTTCATTAAGGTGTGTTCTCCGACATCGTCCCAATGTAATGGAGATTTGCACGGTCAGCCATAGAGAGCTTCATATGGTGGCATCCCAATACTCACCTGATAGCTATTATTATAGGTGAACTCGGCTAGAGGTAGAAAATGGTCCCACGAGCCTTCCCAGTCAGGCATACAAGCTCGTAGAAGATCCTCTAGAATTTGCACTGTACGCTCTGACTGCCCGTATGTCTGCAGATGGTAGGCTGTACTGAAATTCAGTTTGGTGCCCAACTCCTCTTGAACCTGCTTCCACAGCTTTGAGGTGAACTTTGGGTCCCGGTCTGAGACAACGGATGCTGGAACTCCATGCAGACGTACAATCTCCCGTATATAAAGGTCGGCCAACTCAGTGACTTTCGCCGTAGTCTTCACAGGGAGGAAATGAGCTGACATGGTGAGACGATCCACGATGACCAATTCAACGATCGTATCCCTTCCTGGTTCTGGGTAGTCCTACCACAAAGTCCATGGTGATGTGCTCCCATTTCCATTCTGGAATTTCAAGGGGTTTTAGTAGACCGCCTGGTCTCTGGTGTTCGGCCTTGATCATCTGGCATGTTAGGCATCTGGACATGAATTCAGCAATATCACGCTTCATGCCTCTCCACCAAAACAGACGTTGCAAGTCTTTGTACATCTTCGTCGTGCCAGGATGGACTGTGTACTTTGACCCATGTGCCTCACTGAGAATCTTTGTCTTTTCTGCGAACTGCTCTAGAACCCACATACGGTTCTTATATCATAGACCACCATCAAGACCCATAGACAGATGTGTATGAGGTTTAGCCAGGAGAGAGGAGAGCTCTTCAAGCTTGGGAGTAGCTTTTTGTGCCTCCAGAAGTTCAGAATGCAGGTTGGATGTGATAGATATGTTATTGACATGCATACGATCAGCCACGAATTGCGGTCTCCACCTTGCTAGGTCCTCCATGTTCCTCCATTCAGGTATGGACAAGGATGCACAAATAGCTCTTTTCCTGCTAAGAGCATCTGCAACTACATTGGCCTTACCTGGATGGTAGCCAATAGTGAAGTCATAGTCCTTCAAGTACTCAATCCATCGTCGTTGCCGCAGTTTCAGTTCCTTTTGCGTCAGAATGTACTTGAGGTTTTTGTGGTCGGTGAAGATATCAAATGTTGCCCCGTACAAGTAGTGCCTCAAGATTTTGAGAGCATGGATGATAGCATCTAACTCCAAATCATGCGTAGGGTAATTCAGCTCATTAGGTTTCAGGTGTCTGGAAGCGAAGGCCACTACTTTCCCATTATGCTGTAGGACACACCCTAGTCCATGTTGAGAAGCATCGATGAATATCACAAATCCTTCATTTCCAGATGGTAGAACAAGGACAGGTGCTGATGTCAACTTCTTCTTGAGCTCTTGGAAGCTAGACTCACAAGAAGCTGACCAAATGAAATGCTTGTCGTTCCGAGTAAGCTTAGTGACAGGAAGTGTCACTTTGGAGAAATTCGGAATAAAACGACCATAATATCCGACCAAACCTAAGAAACTCCGGATTTTAGAAGGATTCCGAGGAGGTTTCCAATCAAGTACAACAAATACTTTAGCAGGATCAACATATATGTTACCCCCGGAAATGACATGTCTAAGAAACATGACTTTGTCAATCCAAAATTCACATTTAGAAAGCTTTCCATAGAATTTCTGGGCTCGAAGAATCTCAAGGACAGACTTCAAATGCTCTCGATGTTTCTCTGAATAATTAGAATAGATCAGAATATCATCAATGAAGATGACCACAAACTCATCAAGATAAGGTTGGAAGACTTTTTCATCAAGTTCATGAATACGCCGGGTGCGTTGGTCAACCCGAACGGCATCACCAGAAATTTGTAGTGCCCGTAACGAGTTCAAAAAGCAGTCTTGGATATATCTGAATCCTTGACCTTAAGTTGATGGTAGCCAGAACGAAGATCAATTTTTGAGAAAACTTTAGCAGTACAAAGTTGATCAAAGAGGTCATCAATACAAGGGAGAGGATACTTGTTTTTAATGGTAGCTTGGTTCAACATGCGATAGTCAATACACATCCACATTGAACCATCTTTCTTTTTAACAAAAAGGATAGGTGCACCCCAAGGGGAAACGCTAGGGCGTATAAAACCCTTATCAAGAAGTTCTTGTAACTGTTTCTTCAACTCCATAAGCTCAACAGGTGCCATCCTATACGGTGGCCTAGAAATCAAAGTGGTTCCAGAAAGAAGGTCTATGGAGAACTCAATGTCTCTGTTTGGAGGTAGCCCAGGAAGCTCCTCTGGAAATATGTCAAGGAAATCATGTACCACCTCTAGTCTTTCTACAGTCCCGTTGTCAGGACTGGTCTCTAAGACGAATGCGAGGAAGACTTTACATCCTTTAGATATGAGCATTTTAGCTTTAAGAGAGGAAATTATTACATTATTACAGAATCCGCTTCCCCGAGGGATCACTACAGGAGAGGAATGAGGTTGAGAGAGAACTACCATCTTGTTTCTACAGTCAATGTGAGCATGATATGTGTATAGCCAATCCATACCAAGAATAATATCAAAGTCTTCCATGGTTAAGAGAATGAATTCAAAGGGAATATCATGATTTTTGAATTTTAGAGGGAGAACATTAGTTTTCTGTAATGTAGTGAATATTTTACCACTAGGAGTTCACACATCCAGAATATAACCCAAGTCCCTTATATGTAAGAGCTACATTGAGGCCAGATTTCGAGAAATGAATGTATTTGTGGATCCCGCATCAAACAATGCTTTAACAGGATGTCCATTCAAGAAAACAATGCCTACATAGGATAATTACATTTTAAATAATTGAAGGCATTGAACAAGATATTAGATATATGAAAAATATTTAAGGTTACCTTCGACAAGTTGGTTCGGATTTGCCCTAGCCTCTTCTGCTGTTACTGCGAACACCCTAGCATTGCGGTGTCCCTGAGGGGGTGGAGCACCCGCTGGAGGTTTTCCGAGGATAGACGCATTGGGACACTTGGCAAGGAAATGTCCCTCCTTTTTGTAGTTGTAGCAGACTGGATTAGTGTAGCAACAAGGTCCATCATGTCCTCGTCCACAAGTCTTGCATTTGTTGTGGTAATCCATCAGCTTGTTGATCTTCTGTCCTTTCTTCCCTGAACCTCCTCCTTTTCCTGATCCTTTATTATGTCGGGGGTGGAAATTCCTGAACTTCTCTTCCTTAGTGGTGGTCAACCCTACATATCCCATGCTAGAAGGCTTCTGCAATCCCTGCTCCCTTTCTTTCTTAAGGGCCATGTGTAGAGCTTCATCAATGCTTCGGGTATGGGAGTCTATAACTAGGGTTTTTAGGTGTGTGGAGAGGCAGTCTACATAATGCTCAGTGAGGCGGTCCTCAGTCTGGATAGGGGCATAGCGTTCTAGAAGCCTAAACTTCCAGGTATAATCGGCCACTGAGAAACTGCCTTGCCTAAGATCCATGTACATCTTCTCTTTTCTCTTCCTCTCAGTTATGGGCATGAAACCGTCGGTGAAGAGGGTCTTGAAGGCTTCCCACCCCAAGTTGTCTACTTCCTCTCCCTTGTTCCCACCATAGTTCACCCACCAGATCTTCACCCCTCGCGTAAGCAAATGGGTGGCAAATTTGACCTTCTTTTCCTCAGGTACTTCTAGGGTACGAAAGGCATTCTCTATGGAAAGGATCCAGGCCTCATCCTTGTCCATGACCTTAGGCTTATCTTCCCTCCAAAAGGAGTCAGGGTTGAGCTTAATGAAGTCTATTACCGTCACCTCCTCTTTCCTAGAGGAGCTAGGTTCGGGGGTTCCTTTTGTGGCAAGGGTCTCCATGAAGTCTAGTAGGATCTTCTTTTATTCCTCCCACCTTTCTTTGGCCATAGTTTCGGGATTAGGTACTTCAGAGGTTTTAGGCTCTTTTCTCTTCTTAGAGGACGATTCCTCCGAGGCCTTAGAGTTGTGAGTTTTTGGAGGCATCCTAAAATTAATTTGAACATATTAGATTTACTACCTAAACAATTATTCTCGTCATTATCATTACTATTATCACATGATATTTCATTATTCTCCTTTATCAATTATTAATTTTCTTAATGTTATGATTTATGGAGGATATCCTAAAATCCTTATCAGTCGATACTTAGGACTTTCTAAATAGAGAGACTCCTTCCTAACCTTATAACAAAGGTAAGATGGAAAATTTGTTTTAAAACATAGATGAGAGGGAAATTTTTCCTATAGGAGGGATAAGAGGGAAAATCTATAGATGAGAAGGTTCCTAAATTAAGGTATGCCCAATATCTAGGGGACATTTAGGATATTGGCCAGGTAGACTTATATTGCCTTATAGGTAGCATCATGATTGCCAAGCAATGTGGCTCGGAGACTTTAGCCAAACCTTAGGCAAATGGTATCCTAGTCACCACAACCCTTCACATCCCTAACTCAAGGACTACCTAGACTCAAAATAGGGTGAATGAAGTTCGTGTGACTTGATGTGTGAACATTGGATCTGATACCAACTGTGACGACCCCAATTTCTATATACTTTCCATAGTGACATTCAGAGATATGCATGCACTCATATCTATAGATGTCAAAATAGAAAATATAAGAGATTAAGGCAGTCAACTAAAAATAGAGATTTAGCCAAGATCAAGTCCACATCATCATACAATTCCACACGAACATTCATTCATATAGATAAAATAAAGTCATTACATAAGGAGAGAAAATATTGTTCTAGGAAAAGATAACATTATTACATAGGATCTCAGTCATCCTCAACATCAACTAGAAAAAGAATAAACTAACATCTATAAGGAATAGTTCTATCGAATACATCCTCCATGCTTATTATTTGTGCCTTCAGGTACTTTGAGCATGCATTTCATTTTGGTCGTCAATTGTTCTTTGTACCTAGAAAATACGAGAAACAAAACATCAACAAAGTTGGTATGTGGTAAAAGTTACACTAATAGGGTTGCATAAAGGAAAATATTTGAATAAGAAGAAAAGAGAGATAAAACCATTTCTTAAGATGAAAATTAGGTAAACATCCTTTTAATTATATTCATTTTGATGCGGTTGTACTACACATATTGCACTTGACTTACATCTAGTGTGGGCAATATAATATCATCATACATCTAACATGGGCCAAGGAATCATACATCCATGTTAGGCAACATACATCCACACCAGGCTATGTGCTCTAGTAGCTACAACCCATCATAACCATTTATGTTCTATTAAATTTGGCGAAGTATAACTCATACTAGTTCAACCAAGAAATCATATCCAAATACGAGCATTCAAGATATTACATAGCATAGGCAACCAGAAATCTAGTCTTATACTTATAAGACCACACACCTACTTGATTAGATCAGATATAAAAAGATTTAGAATCAATCAAGAATTAAGTCACCCTTCAAAGAAAGCAAGGGTACAACATTACTATTGGTCCATGTGACCAAGACTAAGATATGCTCTTAGTTATTATTCCTTTTATGTTATCTAATTCAGATCAGGAATTTTCCATATTTTAATTGGGTTTAGAGATATTATCAGGTCTGATCCATCATAAACTAGTTTGATTGAAAGATAGTATTTAATCAATCAAATAGAAGGTTTTCATAAACTAGGGTTTCTAGGATGGTCGGATAAAAGGGAAAGCAACCCTTAAGATATTTATGATTTCATAAAAGCATGGTTCGTTTAAGGGTTCAGGACCAAACATGATCACTAATCATCATCTAGTGATATCAGATTTTGTTATAAGTATATACCTTTAATTTCATGTAGAAAGAGAAAATTAGATTTAGGGTTTCTTCTAATCCTTTGATCATTTATCAACTTAAAATAGTATTTCTATTTATTTAGAAATTAGGGTTTCATCTAGGGTTAACTACATTTTAGACAGTCGTACATCATCAAGAAAAGTCATTATCAATAATTAATTATAATTAAGGAGGTCATTTAGGCTTTAGGCAACTATTTTGAAATAGGAAACGGATCTAGGTCCTAATAACATTTTATTTGGATAGAGAATACTTTTCTGATCAAAATGGTATATAGGTTTGTCATTTTTGGATAATCCTAGCATTTTCTAGGATTTTTCTAAGATTAATCATTTCTTAGATAAAAGAAAATAAAAAGGTTGGGTTTTACCTTGATCAACGGCCGGATCCATGTGGATCGACAGCTCTCGTTGAACCCAGGATTTATGCAGGATAGATCAGGCTAATTAATTGGCGTGCAAGGATTTTTCCACCTTAGCGACACATCCTCCTCCTCCTCTTCTCTTCTTGCGCACGAGCAGGCCGCCCGGGCAACTCCGGTGAGATTCCTCTCATTTCATGATAGAGTTGGAGAGCAGATGAGTTGTCGGCCACGTTCGTGAACTCATGTCGAATCCGGACAGCCTACTGGTGCATCGTAGCTCCCTGTAGAATTCCACACCACCGCGTCCCTGGAGGAGGTCACCGGAGAGGGGGAGGTTTGAGAGGAGGGAGGAGTTCAGGACCTCAGAGCTCCAGTGGGAAGCACCAAGGAGGCTTGGCGAGAATGCTGGAGAGGTCAGATTGGTGCGAGAAGCACCGAGGGTATCGGGCGGTGAAGGTGTCTGGAGGTTGATGAAGGTGAACTGGGGGAGTGGTGTCCGGGTTGTTATGCTCGCAATCGATTAAGGAAAATGAGTTAAGGGGGAATGGCGGAGCCAGTGGAGGGGTTAAATAGGTCTTTGAGGGCGAGGGCAGTGAAGCCTTAAATGGCGTCGCCGGAGTGAGAGCGAGCTGAGGTCAGGTTGTTGGGTTGGTGCAATGGCGCATGGAACTCGGTCAAGACTGGTATGGCCAGACATGAAATCACAAGACGAAGATATCTACGCGGATAGATATTCAAGAATGTGGATGAGGTGGAGTCTGGGTGGAGCTCAGGCTCGCTGTCTCCTCCCCGCCCTTTGGGGAGGTAGAAGACGGGTCCTGGACCCTTGGATCCCAGTGCGATTCAAAGGGGGTGGGATCCTAGGGCCAAAAATGCACGGATCAGATATAGAAGCCGTGTGACACATTTGTGTGTCACGGCCTGGTCATTTAATCCATAACTTAGGTCATAGGTTTGAGAACAAATGAAATATACACATAATTTCAATTCCTTATATCTCCTAATTGGATGGTCCAATTGCAATAAAAGTTTAGGGGTAGCTTAAAATTTTCAATATTTGACTATGGTATAAATTTAGGGTCCAAAATTGAATATTTGATGTGTTCATTTACTAAATACACTAACACATGTATTTTATTATCATAGCATACTAGGGTTTGCATTTTTTGACACATCTTTGTTCAATTGAGTGAGGAAAGTATATGAGGGAATATTGGTCAACAAAAATTGATAATAAAAGTTGACATTTCATTCTTGTTCCCTTCACACCATCAGACTAACCTAGAAAATGCAATTTTCACTCTAGACTTGAGCTTTCCTTCATTTTAATAGACATATGTAGGGATATCAAGAATACGAAGATTTGAGTAATTTGCTAGATGACCAAACTATGCCTCTTCTAGAATATTTAACCCAATGGGAGTACATGGAGAACAATTGATAAGATAAGCTACAGTAGATGGCTTCATCCCAGAAGTCTTTGCTAAGACCTACATTGATCACCATGCATCATGCATACTCTAAAATCATGTGTATGTCTAACTATTCGGTGTCTTGAAATACCTTCATATTGATAGAATTTTGAATTTAGGATAACAAAAATCCATGCCATTATTAGTCCTCGATCTTTTGATGCATTTTCATGTTTGCTTTTCAAACAGTGTCTTCCATTACTTAACTTAATCAAAAGTATCAGATTTATGCCTTCAAAAAATACACCCACAATTTCCTTGAGAAGTTATCAATAGAAGTAAGCATATATGTAGAACCACTCTTAGAAGGCACTTGAGAAGGACCCCATATGTCAGAATGAACATAATCAACAATAACTTTTTTAGTCTGGCCGGATTGCAGTTGAAAAACTAACCTTTTTCTGCTTTCCCATTACACGGTGCTCACAGAAATCCAACATTCTAATACTGACACCATCTAGAAGTCATCACCTTCTTATTAACTCGAGGCTTTCCTAACCCATGTGTCCCAGTCTCATATGCCAGAACTTGGTGGTATCCATTGAAGTAGTGGAGGAAGAAACAACAGTAGCTACACCGATGACAGTTTCTCCCATCAGCTTGTAAAGGTTTCTAAGACTATGTACTCCCTTATTAGAACATCATCTCATTTGATTATGGACAATATTCCATTTTCATCCCTATATGGAAGGTCGTTGACTTCAATCAAGCCAATCAAGATGAGGTTTTTTTAAGGCCTTGAACATGATGAATATTTGAAACAACTTGGATAACTCCATCAAACATCTTTATGTGAATTGACTCTATGCAAATAGTTTTGCATGTAGTATCATTTTCCATGGACCCAATGTGGGCACATGAGGTGTGAACAACCATAGTCTAGAATCCACAAATTTGGAAAATGGATGGGTGAGGATGGTGGTGTGAATGATTCCATTAGAAAAAATTGTAGATCTTCTCACGCTCATTAGCATGTGTAGTTTGTTCTTGTTTTTTATCATCGTTCTCCCTATTCAGCTTGTTCTTCAACTTGTAACTATCACAACAATGTGTCTAGTCTTCTTATAGTATTCATAAATCTTCCCATTCTTGGGTCTGGATGTAGCTCTAAAAGTATCCTTCTTCTTAGCCTTTTCTTTTGTTCAACCCCTAACCATAAGAGACTCGGAGTGGATATTTCTTAATGAAGCAATCATATTTTTATCAACATAGATTTGGACTTCAAAGAATAAATAACATCCTCCGCCTTAATTGAAGATTTTCTATTTAAAAAAAATTCCCAAAGTAGCTTGCATGATGGGGGTAAAGAACAAAATAGAAAAAGATATTTATCTTCATCTTCAAGTTTAACATCTATATTTTCAAGGTATGTGATAAGAAAACCAAATTCCTTTGTATGATCACAAATAGAATTACCTTTCACCATGCACAATAAGTAGAGATGTTTCTTATGATAGAGTTCTATTTGGAGAGACTTCGTCATGAGGAGATCTACAAGTTTCTTCCAAATTCCTATTGTAGTAGTCTCCTTGGCAACTTCAGCCAAGACTTTGTAGGACAATGATAAGGTAATGAAAGTAAGAGCCTTCTAGTGCATCTCCTTATTTGCTTCATACATCGTAGTGGTTAGAATATTCTCATTCCCTTCTAGAGCCATAGTGACTCCTTACTGCATAAGCACACCATGCATCATGTTTTGCCATAGCCCAAATTTGATTGATTGATCAAATGTTACGATCTTGTATAAACTTGAATGAAAGGCTTTGATATCGGTTTGTTAAGGATTTGAATGAGAGCATGCGCTGAGTTTGTGCAGGATAACAAAATCGAGAAGAAAAAAAGAATAATCACACAATCAAAGAACACAATATATATGTGGTTCCGTCAAACAGACCTACTCCATGGGAGGATATGAGAATTATACTATTATAGAGAAGAGGGTACAAGAGAATTACTCTTGAAAGAGGTAGAACATACCCTAGAGTAGACATGGATGTCTCAATACATAATACATGATGATCTCCACCCTAGAAAGGGTGTATATACTTATACATGTAGAACCATAATTGGATCCTTAGATGGATCTGGAAATTAGGTCATACCATACCCCGAGGTGTCCCCCCATCTCCCCGCACTTAAAGGTCAGAAAAAAACACTTATTTCTATATTGGATCTATATTGGAATCAACAAAATATTTTAGGCACATAACAGTCTACTAAGAACAAGTACATGTGAAGAAGCTAAGTGATTGTGAATTTAGTGATTTTGATAAATTAATTTTGAGTCGAAATTGGGTTGGACAACATTCATGAAGATACATAATAGCCCATTCCAGGATCAATGCAGAATTAAATCCTTTTACAACTGATAAATCCATATTTGAATCAGGTTTGGTACTATCTTTTTTTATGATCATCATCAAACATATATAAAAGGCATACTGACCACTACAAACCATTATGATATCTAGAGTCAGCATAGGTCATACTAGGTTCCAGAGGTACATAGATAAAAAGGTGTATGTCAAAAAAATAAGTACCAGTGGGGGATGGGATCCTATTATTACATCCCACTCAAACAACAACAAAATACCATAAGTCAAAACTAGTCTGACAAAAAGAAACATTAGCAATGACCTCATCGAATCAGGATATCAACATATTAGTGGAACATACCATGACATATGGGAAAATCAGCGAGCAAAGCTAACGGTCTGCATTTGAGTCTACCAGATGTGATGCAAAGGTCATCGGGCATTTGGAAGATCTATTAGTGTCTCCCAAGATGAAATAGAGAGAGGAGGAGGAAGCATCTCTTTCCTTCTACTCAGTCTTCTCAACTGAGCCAACATCACCATCACCTGAAAGAGGATAACCAAAGAGCGTATAGACAGGGGTATTCTTAGCAAGTATGAAAAAATAAGAGTAGGAGTTATTATGGAATTTGTTTTTGAGCTCAAGCTAGATAGTCCAAAGGATAACATCAGTAAGCATATAAGTAGGTAATATCTAACCAAAAATGACCCAAATCCTATAGTTTTCTGTTAAATAACAAAGATTGGACCTTTTGTTAAACCTTCTCCCAAACAATATGACAAGTCAACAATATATAATGTTGAGTTTATAAATGAAATCCACTAAATATATCATAAGAAACAATAATACTTAAATACAAATTCTAGATATTGGAAACATATTCCTATGACTATACACAGTCTGAAACAATTTTGCTGATCATACTATTCCAATATAGAGTCATCCATATAGATAGTTCAAACTTCATATCAAATAAATGTATTCAAGATAATACTAGTAATTGATCCATAACATTTAATTTTCATCATTCAAACTGTTAGAGAATTTAGTTTTCATCATTCAAACTATTAGAGTCATGCCTTACATTAGCATCCCTCCTTGATTGACTCCCAAAATTGTATGGAGTTTCTATTAACTTTAAGACGAACTCTGATACTCTCTACTTATGTTACCCGTAGGATGATGAACAGACATATTTACATCTATCACAATTGTACTAGTTTCTCACTAAGTTTTATGGATATTATCATGTCTATCATCATTATGAAAAGGAAAACGAATTACCTAACCCCCCTCTAGGATCACTGTAGTATGAAATTCATTTTTGTACCTTTCAGAAACTTTGTGTGTATGGGTTTATCCTTTTGAATACTCACAATTATCTTCAGTTGAAGATGAGGAGATGTAGTAATGGCTAATGTAACACCATTGACCAGTTGTGTATGACTTTGATGTCATTTGTGTTTTCATTTTCTAGTCCAGATCTTTGTCTGCACCAATAGATTGACAGATCATTCAGCAGGTGCTCTTGGTGGTTGTGTATCCTTACATCCATATCATCTTCTTTGATTACAACAAACTTTTTGGATTGTGTCTAACCTTTGTTCTTGTTTGTATTGACCTTTGATAACCTATTAGACAATCAACATATGTGTATTTTCCCGTAATAAGTTTGTAATTGATCCTTGTCTTTGTTCTACTAAAATTGGGCATCTCTTGTCGCCCTTTCATTATCAACTTTGTTTTTTGTTGTTAATGGACAGGAGCATTCTTTATGATCATGTCTAGTTCTTCCACATGAGAAACAAATTGCAGGGTGAAAATTTAATTCAAAACATAGACCCATTAATAAACATTGCATGTATGATAGGATTCAGGGTATCAATCTCAATTGCTAGTCTTGAATATCGAGATCTTATGTAATTTAATGTGTGAACATCAATTTTGATCAGTCATCCAAGTGTAGTTCCTATCTTATCAAAGATCACAACATTGTATAGATGCAACATAAAGACTACAATTCTTGACCACATTACTAACTTTGAAGGAATGTGCATATAACATCCCAGGTCTTGAGGTCTCGGATAAAATGATCTTAAAAGGTATAATTGCACTACCCATATCACCAAGGTGCATCTCCTTTTTAGGGAGTCCATAACTATGAATTCTGTGGTTTAGCTTGACCAACTGAGAGTAATACTATGATAAGTTACCAGTCAGGAAGTTGATCTCAGCTTATGTGTGAGTAAGGACAAAGCACACAGTTAAGGCCAATAGTGGTCTGTGGGTGCAGTCGCCATTCCTGAAACTCTACTAGAGCCTTAAGCAGTATGCTCGGACTTCACAAATGGTATCACAAGAAAAACCCCTATAGTAGATAAGGCACACATGGGCATATGGCATGCAAGTCTAAAGTCATGTGGTCCAGACATGTTGGAAAGGGCTATCCATGGTGATGTAACCACCCTTGCACTCATATCTGTGATTAGGAGTTGGGAGCACATGGGTCATTATGGGTGTACACTAAAATGGAGAATGATATATTATCAGGTCTTAAAGTTGACCCTTGACAACGACGTCAAGAGTCTAAGTGGGGGGATATTGTAACGTCCTAGGTCTTGAGGCCTTAGATAAAATTATCTTAAAAGGAATAATTGGGCTATCCATATCACTAAGATGCACCACCTTTTCAGGGAGCCCATCACTAAGAACTATGTGGTTAAGCATGCTCATCCCAAAGCACTACTAGGTTTGGTGACTAGTCAAAGAGTTGATATCAGCTTGTGTGTGAGTGAGGCCAAAGTGTACAATTGAGGCCAGTGGCAGTTTGTGGGGCTAGTCATCATTCTTGAAATTGTACTACAGCCTTGGACAGTATGCTCGAGCTTTGTAGTGCATTAAAGAAGATGTTCATTCCACTAAGATACAATCAAACAACTTCCATAAGTAGACCATGGACCTCCTGTATGTTCTTTCAAAAAATCATGTTTGTAAGATAATTGAATGATGAAGTGATTGAGGCTTAATTCCTAGTCCTTCCATCTCACATTGGGATTCCACATATGTCTAACCCAGTTACAGAGAGATAGTAAAAAAAATTTGTAACCTTAATTTTTGCATAAATTTATACATGTATTTGAATACAAATAATGAAGTATTATTAGAAAGTTTGGTGTGGATTTAATTTGTAAAAAATTCTCCATTATAAGTATTTTCATGATTTTATTATCTTTCAATAATCCAATGATAAATATGCGGGAAACAAAAGAAGGAAAATCCAATAATCAATATGTTGCCAAGAATAATGGATAATTGTTTTTTAAAGGAATTATGGAGATTTCTAGAAAAGATGTGTTGATGACAACCTATCAATTTGGTTTGGCCTAATAGTGCACATAATGAGAAAATACATGAAATATGATATTTTTCCTAGTTTGGATCGAAAAAGGAATTGCTTTCTTAGAATAAAGAAAATAAAGGATTTGCTTAAGGGGCAAGAAAAAGGTGTTTGATCCTTGTATTTTGACACCAAATCGTGCTTAAACCAAGATAGAGTTATTAAAAATATTCCTTTAAAATATAGAGCCAATTGGAGTAAAGAGTGTGAGAGAAAATTGATTTATTTAAATTCTCATAATTAAAAGTGCACATATAAGTCCTTGTGAAACAAAATAGGCAAAAGGGAATCTCATGCCTAAGATATATATCCTAGATAATTTTAGATGAGAGATCATCCTATATTAAGAGTGTGAGAGAAAATCTAGATGGTGCCAACATGTCTTGTGGCCTAAGTAACTTATTTAATAAATATTTGGTTTTATCTTAAAAATGGAGTTTCAAGTATGAAAAGGATTAATTGAGGACTAATCCTTTCCCCAAAAAATGATAATAATGTGGATGTAGTTTTCCTAAAAGTATAATGAGAAAGTGAGTCATAGAGAGAGAAATAATTAATTTTCATATCAGGGTTTTATATTAATACTTAGGAAGGACTTTCCTTTTCCTTCACCTAGAACCCTAAAACCCCATCAATCTCACCTCTCTCCCTCACAAACCTAGAGTGTATATATATGCATGAGGGGACTTCATGTAGGAAGCAGACCAGAAGAACCCCTCCTAGGTGGTACAGAACCCAGAGATGATTGAAGAGCATCAGCGGTGCTACTTCTTCTTCTTCATGATGAAGAAGGTTCATACAATGAGAATGGTCGACCCTAGAACCTAGAAATCAAGTGGAAGGCTTTATGTAGGTCTTCCTTTCCCAACCATGGTGTGTGGATGATTGCATAGGGTCTCCAATAGACTTGTTTGTCGTCCTTCCCTCTCCCTCAACCTGCAGTAATGGGGGAACAAATTAATTCACTTTTAATCATCTTCAATGGTGGCAGTGGTTGTCCCAACTCTGATGAATGGTGGGTGATCTTCCCTGACCGCCTATGAGGCTTCAAAACCCAGGATTGAGATGGGAGAGGTGTTGTCTTGGGCACGATAGTCGTGTAGGGTCTGTAATGGGCTGCATGGGAGCTGGAAGGTGAGGTAGAGTGAAATGACTCAACTACCCCTCGATGCGCATTCAAGGGGGAGGGGCACGAAGATCTTTCACCATATTCAATCTGGCCCAGAAATTGAATAAAGGAAAAATAGATTCGCTGATGTGTCAGGCTTTCATTGGTCCTAAGTAAGTTCTCTTTGCAAAAATCATAGTAATTACTAGGATGATCATATTAGGACAAATCGTATATGAAAAATGATCAAGAGAATGAGAGGAATGCAAAAAAATATCAGTGATATCTAATTATGCTTTCTTGTCTAAAAATACATAAAGATACAACCATTAATCTAAAATATACTTAAAAACCCTAGATTTGGGTATCACAATGTTGAAAACATTAAAAGCCTTTCTTTTATGCTATTACCTGGTCTTGTTGAGAATAATGATAATAAATGTAATGAGGGTAATAATGATAAGGTTATTAGGGTCTCTAATGTGGATAATCATTAATATCTAGAATTAGGGCTATAAATCCTAACTTGCTATGTTTTTAATGAACATATTTGATCTAAGTAATCTTAATGAAAGGATAAGATGGATCTAGTAACTAGGGTTCACCTAATGTTAAATATGCGATGAAAACAAGGTTCATACCCTTATTCCTTATCCAAAACCTAAACCCTAGATTAGGACTGAGTAGGGTTTGATGTGATTAATGTGATGGTGACACTTTAGGAATTACATAATGATGAGTGCTTGATTTGTTTGAATTTGTTGATTGGCTGGATTGAATATACATGAAGTGTAATCTACATGTCTCACCATTGAGGTACGTTGTTACAATTATGGCTACCTAGAATATAGTTTTTTTTTATGTTTTCAGAATGATTTCCGAGGACTGATTTGATAAATAAGTTGTTGGTTGTTTATTTAATTCTTGTTCCTCTATAATGCTAATATGAGTATCACATAAGTAAATGATAGTATTCTAAATTCTAGGCTAATGTATATCCAGGGTGATGCACACGAGCCCTAGAGGGGACAGTGATCAGACCCAAGATAGTATATCCAATAAGGGTTAGAATACATAAAGAATATGCCAGTTCTTATGTGCAATACTTGATGCTCGTATGTGATTATCTTAGTTGTACACATTATGGTTGCACCCACGTACACAGTATAACTTGTTATACTGATTCACATTTTGTTTATCGGCATTTTAGGTACATGCTAATTATGAAGATGTCAACTTGTGATAAACCAAATGAAGATTACCTGAAAGCATTACAGATAAGTTAAAGGAGGATTAGATATCCAATTACTTCTTCTCAACATGTATTAGTTTCATGAGGAATATGATTGTACAATTTGTAAACAATATTTGAAATAAATGAAATTATTTGTTGTTATTTATTATTTTCTAGGTATGGATCCTTGGGAATATAGGTAATGGATCTCAACTTTAAGGTCTTTTCTCAATTGGAGTATGTTGAAAGTGAGGTTATTACACAAATGGTCTTACTAAGTAATTTGACAATAACTTAATAGCATTATGGCTTGTACAAAATGGTGTAGGCTTCAAGAGAAGTGAGAAGTTTGGGAAAGCCTCTGTCATATACCCATGATATGTCTTTAGGATCTATCTACTTAATTTCATCTTCCAAAAAGAACTTGCTAAATTGGAGTGCAAAACCTCCGACTATTAAATCTTCAAATGATCAAATAAGTTATCAGTAACTCATGTTTTTGTTTAATGGTATTGGAAGTTATTGATAAAGAGGTTTGTAGTGGTTGCAACAAGGAACCATCCCTCATCAATGATGTCATTTATTTTGTGGTGGATGATATCTGATGCAACAATTAGCGTCCTGATCTCCATGCAAACCACCAAAGACAAGATAAATCACATCATCCCTAACATGAGGTCATCACCTACAATCGTCATCAACCTTTCTTAGGTTTACTCTTGATACTTCATTTCCTAGATAAGTCATGGAGTACCAATCCTGGTCAAAAATAGGATGATTATCTCTAGCACATCCTTCTTGATTAGAACCACCGTTATGGCTTCCAGTATCCCACCTAGAAAAAATTTCATGATCCATAATCCATGTTCTCTATCCACAAACTAGAAGATAGTATCCATGATGACAACTTTAATTAGTAGTAGAGAGGCATCACCTATAAAAATATTATCATCATTTACCATGAATATCATCCCCTCTGACTAATGATCTGTTTCTTCCATCATTATTACATTTTTGGCCTCTGGCATCACATGGTATAATGTTTGTTTAATAAAAAAAATAGTATAGTATATTTATAGTGTTGGTTATTGAACCATAAGCGTGACAATAGTATGACATTATCCATTGAAAGAAATACTCAAGTACTGCTTAAGTTTCTACTTCAGTTTCTTAAATGAAACCTCCATCATAAATAGCCTAAAATTTTTAATTTCTTAGCATATTTTGGAAAGCAAATATCGTGTCAATTTTAGGAGAATTGGCACAATAACTTCCTCATTTGTGCTACCCATGAAACAAGTGTTACCTTAAAAAAACCTATGGTGCCATTTTTCCTAATCAAAATCAACGTAACACCTAGAGTAAGATATTATTTTCGCATCAATTCTAGAATTAGTTTCTTCAAAACAAAAGGACTTGGTAATCTGTGATGCTCCCCGCAAAATTTTTTTCCCCTCCAAAATCACATTTTACATCAATTTCCCAAGGTAACCCAAAGTGGCAAGTATGTGCTTTTAAAGATGTGTGACATCATTTTTGTACCTCAAACTGGCATAGTAAAGCTTTGTTGTTATGTTGGTTGTTGAAGGAAACTTGCGTAAGAACCAAAACTTGGATGTCATTTTGTCTGCTTTGTTGATTTTGGTCTTGGAAATAATGTTGTAGGTTATGTTAATAACACCCATGGAATTCTTTTTTCCATGTTTCTCTCTTCTTCTTCCCCAACTAGTGCAAAACTCTCAACTCTCTTCTTCCCTGACCCTGTCGTCATTTCTTTTGTAATCCACCACCATAAATGCCCTTGTTTCCCCTGTTGCAAGCCGCCACCTCTCCCGACTCCTTTTGTCATTGACAAACTCACTAATGTCT
This sequence comes from Alisma plantago-aquatica, assembly GCA_963693085.1. Classification (NCBI taxonomy): domain Eukaryota; kingdom Viridiplantae; phylum Streptophyta; class Magnoliopsida; order Alismatales; family Alismataceae; genus Alisma; species Alisma plantago-aquatica. The sequence goes on along the minus strand of OY856410.1, from coordinate 562,585,634 downwards.
TTGAGTAGTTTATTCCATTGGTTCCCTTGAAAATAGGTGAAGCTATTTCCTCACATGAAGGTTTTGCTGCCTTTTCCATCATTGTTATCCTCGAAGCCAAGCCACCTATGTCTTTGTCTCATCTACCCTAGAGGCAGTGCTCATCCTTAAGCCACCTACTGCCTTTGTTACCCATGCTATCCTTCTTCTTACCACTGCTCCTAATGTCCTTTTATTTTTTGTACTTCTGTCATGGGATATTCTCACCACCATTTTGAGGTATTGCCTGTTTCTTGTATAGTTGTAATGCATGATAGTTTTTTGCTGAGTATAATTGCTTTTTTGGTATGTCTAACATGTATAATTGTTTGTTTGATTTGTATAGAATGCATGTATAATTGTTTGGTGTTTCTATAATGTATAATTGTATAAATGGATACATGATGATTTTTCTTTATTCTCTATGTTGAGTGCATTAATATAATCTAAGTGATGTATGTATAAATAGTGACATCTAAGAATTTATACAATTAATTGATATGGATTTACCTAAATTAATTCAATTCAGATTGAAGTTGATATGAATTAACAATACCATAGGCCTAAATATTAATCCATAAACCCTAGCCCTAAACCCTAAACCATGTTGTCCTAGAAACCAGTCCAAGATTTCATATTAGGAGTAAATCTTGGATAGCCTCAGGTTTGGGATTGTTGTTCAATACCTATTCTTAGGGTGTAAGTGTATAATGTTTGTTTAGTTTTCAAGAATATTTCACAGTTGTTTTTATGTTGTTCTCCAGGTACATGTGTATCTAGGATTTGCCCATCTATATCGATTACTTGGAGAACTATGGGATATGTTGCTGAAATATTTTTGAAAGTCAAACATATATTATACACTTACTAGTGATTTTAAGTATTCAAGAATGGGATAGGTGGTACACATTCATCACTGTGAATGGTAAATACATATATCTTGTTAGCCTAGAAACTAATCACTTATTTACTTGTTAGGATTAAATCTTGGATAATCTTAGGTTTGGGAATGTTCTTGAGTACTTAATCTCACTTAGCATGTGAGTGTATAATGCATGTTTGGTTTTCCAAAATATTTCCATAGTGATGTCCCTATTTTTTCTCTATGTACATATGTAGGTGGGTATATGAGGGATACAATTATGTAATATCATTGTATTTTCTAGAATTAATTTTTGTGCCTTGCATGCTCGCAATGTATTTGAACATTCCATGAAGGTGTAGTTGGTAAAGTCATGTCTTAGGTGAACCTTATGAACATATTGAATGAGAATATTTAGACTATTGACATGATCCTAGTGATACCACTACTTTACTTTCATGTTCTTCTCATAGACCTATACTTTATTGTGCTTAAAATAATTTTAAAGAGAAACCATTTCTCACTATTAGGTGGCCATGGAAATTTACATACACAAGGGTGTCACATTGTACTAGGAAATGCATCATTGTGTTGTGAAGGTAGATTTCTCCATTTCTATTTTTGTTTTGATATGGTTTGTACTTAAAAAAGAATACCATATGTTTTCCGATAAAAAAAAAATACCATCTGTTTTTATTTTATCGGTGGACACATCAGAAATGTCTCCCAAAATAATTTCAAGACATGGTAGTCTAGGCACATGTACACACTATCGTCCTTTTCAAGAATAGGAACTACGTTTTCCTTATAGCTTAGATATTAAGAAAGTTTGAGAAATATTATTCCATACTATTTTTATAAATCTTATCTCTAATATTGAGACTCTACTCTAGGATGTTTTAATGATATTCAATTTGAAATGATGAAAATCAAGATATTTGGTTGATGGTGGATCATAATATAATCATTTATATTGGGCATGTTTCATGGATTCATGAAAAGACATGATCAATGATTTAATGTTAGGGTTGATGAGAATATTAAAAATATTAGGAGGGAGTCTCACCCCTATTTTGACATTGAGCTCCTTAGGCCTATGGCTGAGTTGGTGACATTGATATTATCCTCCACATGAAAGTATGTATCATGATAGATTGAAATTTCTAGTCCATCATCCATTGGTCAATTGAGGACCCCATCAATGGTGGAGGGCCTTAGTGATATAGGAATGTAGACATCTATGGTGACATATCTTATTAGAACATAATGATTTTTCTTTCATGTTTTCTCATATATGTTGTACAAAAATGCATGTTTCTAAGGCCTAAGTATTGAGAATATTTTCTAGATGTCACTAGTATATATTCATGCTCAACCATGTCTTAAACCTATGTGTGACAGGTTGGTTAATAAGTGGAATCTTGGGGGAAAATATTAATGCATCTATTGTTAGCATTTGAGTCCTATACTTATGGAAATGACCTCCTGTAACTGAAGGCCATAGGTTTAAAAAAAATTATCGATGGTTGTTCAATGATAAGTACAAAATTGGTTTGAACTTTAGTTTTTATGTGGTCATTGTGCAGTCTCTAACTATGGAAAATAGGGTCATTTGATTTCCATAAAAGTTGTCTCTTTCATGATTATTTCATTGTCCCCACAACATCATCTATTCTTATAGTGTGTGAACTAAGAATGAGTTAAATCATTGTCCTTGTGGTGATACTAGTTGTGTGTGATTGCCTTCATCATTAGACTTTTCAATGATGGGGTCACGAAACATGTAGCCTCAATTGTTAGGTACTATGGTCATCCCTGTAAATCAACAAGTTCCATCATCGAGCTGTGTAGATGACTAATGGATAGTATCATAATCCTTGTCAATTCATATCGTCAGGGAGTACTATGGGATCATATATTCACTATTGTACAATCAGAGCCCCTTTCTATGTTAGAATCATGTATTCTTCTTGAATTATTAAAGCTTTTTGGGCTACTTTGTGCTTTTTCATAGACCATATCCTCTCTAGGGACATTGTTGAGTCTTTAATTTTAAAGCCATTGAATTTGTCTTCATCTTGATTATGGTCTACCTTTGTTGAGGAATCATAAATAACAATAATAATGTTTGTTTAATAGAACACAAACATTTATGTATAAAGGATGGTATCACCTTCCATTCATGTTGTTGTAGATGTTTGAATAAAAGGTGAAAAGATATGGACACATCTATTTCTTTTAACTTGATATTTCATTTTATTGGGTATATCTTTTAGTGTATATAAACGTTATTCACACTTCCCTATGGAAGTTGTCAAAAATTCTAGATCACTAAAAATGGCCTAGATGTATTGAGGTGTCTATTTTAGACTAGTTATAATGCTTAGAGAACAATTGTTCAACACATGACCCTAATCAATTAGGATGTGTGGTAAAGGCAAGGTGATATATTCTACAATTACATATAGTGTTATATATACCACCTTTTTGGGGATTTCGTCAAAGAGTGATGATCTCAAATATTATGAGTCATCACAACTATATCTATCAAAATGTCTAGGTGTACTTCCTTGAAGATATTTTTTTATAATATACGAGGACTGCTTAATTATGTGAGGAGAAGTTTGAACTGGCATTTAGAGAAAAATGGTCTCTCTATTCTTTCATAATCATTATATCATATCATGTTTCATATATCCTCTAGTAGTGATACTATATCTCTCTTTTATCTCTAAATATTTGATAGATTATATATAGTATGTGTCTTTACTTAATTAGTAAACTTTTTGCAAAGGTTGACAGATGCACATGAATTGTAAATATACCACAATGGAGGTCATTATATGGTTATTTGGTTTCCAATAAGTGTCATTCAACAACATTTAATTTGCTTAGAATGCCAAAGTGCACTCTTTCATAAGGAACTATATGATGTGGGTAATCAGTGGGAACATTAGTAGTATAAGCAAGAGAATTTTAGTTGGTATATTCATAAGTAAAGACTTTTTCTCTAATTTGAAGTCACGGGGACATATCTCCACTATTTTCATAGTGTTGAATTCTAATGCAACTCAATTAACTTTGATTTGCATTTAGATGGGACTAGAATTGGGCTAACATCTACTAGAGTGTCAGCCTTCTTTGGGACCCTAATTATCCAACCCTAATTATCCAAAGTAGTATAGACTTGATATTATTATACTTAATGGTAACATTGGTGATGATGGGTTTGACATTTCTAATCTTTCTTTCTTGCTTTGTTGATACTAACCCTTCATGAGAATGTGCTTTGTCATGTGAACTATTAAATTATTCAAGGGAGCCTTAGTGATGCCTATTAGTTTTGGCAACGCTAATTCACCTTCATTAGATATCATTAATACTGAGTCATTATAGTATTTTGCATTAAGTGTGACTGTTTTGTTGCCTTTTTTATCACATTGTCAATAGCATGTCTTTATGCCTTGTATATATGTATAATTGCCTCATTTTGAGTGGCCATATTCTCTATGAACAAGTGTGAACCGTTTGGAAGATGTTATTTAGTTGCCATTTAGATTGGTGAATTTCCATTGTTCCTTCTCAACATGGTGTCATCTTTATCTCTTCTTTTAAGGTGTAGATTGTATTGTTACCAAGTCATTTCTAGGAATTTAGAAGACCAACGATTCCTCATCCTATGGAATGTGGATGAACTTTGTATGGGTATAAAATGGTTAACCTTTTAGATGTGGTGTTTGAATGATTGAATATTCCATTACTATTGCATGCACTTTCCTTTTGTTGCTTGACACTTCTAGTATCTTCATAAAAAATATTGTTTCATTACCCTTTGTGTTGCCCTTTTTGATATAATTGTTTATTTGTTTTGTTGTTCTAGTAAGAATTGACCATCTTTATCAATTATAAATGCCAAATCCAACCATTTCTTCATGAGTTCAAGCATGGATAATATAAGTAAGGTGAATTTTGAGTGGGGTTATAGAAAATCTCAACACTTCATGCACTATTTCTTTTACAATTATTTCAATGTATCCTTCCACTTATGCATTTCCCTTTTCACAATTATTCCATGGATTCTTCCTATTATGAAATACTCTTCACCTATAATGGCATATCTCTTTATTTTCCCAAAAACTTGGTATGTATCTCCTACAACTTCTAGAAAATCTTTTCAAGAATTCCTCTTCTAAAAATGTGGAATTTGTTGAAGGTTAAATGAGGATTTCAAAAAAAACTCCTTTTAGGATGACATCTTTCTAGCTTAATATTTTTATACCATATAAATGTAGGGCCACCAATGATGTGGTTGTACAGATTGGCTATTGTATTGGACATTTCATATGGTCACTGGATCTTCCTGGCCATTGTACTTCTCAAGATATGGTATTCTAAAGTTCTATGGTAGATTCATTTTAGGAAATAGCAATTTCTATAAGATGAATTCAACTCTTCTTCCTTTTCAATAATTATATTGACCATATGGTTTAAGGTCTATATGGAACCTATCATTGCATTTTGAGGGATGAAATTAATGTGAACTAGACCACTATGAGGTACTCACAAATGGCATTTTTGGCAATACTTTTATCATGAGGATTATCATGCTGGCAATTAGACCTATCAAATGGGTGGATTGCGTGGGTTTGGGTTGGGTCATTGCGGTTGTCGGTCTCGTGGGTGTAGGTCAAAAGGGTACAATTCTAAACGGGTAGAAGAAAAGCACACTCAAACCCGACCTAGCGGGTTGCCAGCGGGTGCCCATATAAAATTTGTCCAATCAATAATAAGTTGCTATTTCCTTCCCTTAACACAAAAAAAAATTGTAACATCTCATTACTATATTTGGATGTCAAATATACTGCAAAGAAACCAATCGAATACTACGTTTCATGTCAAATCAATCAATTAATTGTCGACTTCTGTTTATACCAAATTAAAAGAAAAAACAACATCTAGCTATTGTATTTCTATGTAAATTAGGGAAAGACCAATGTAGTTTTGTACATGAAGTATCACAAATAAATAAAAAAATATATTTTTATTTAACATTACGCATTCCAAAATTTTCAAGTACTTGTTGTTGTCTATTGCAAACATAAGGAGAATACGGTTACTACAATTAATGGTAAAGATTTAACTTGTGAAAAAAATGGTGTGCATCTCTTAATAGGTGCATGTGTATAATATGTATATAAATGTATTGACTTCAATTAACTGGGTCACCCGCGGGTCACCCATGAAATCCACTATATAAATGGGTGGGTATGGGTTTGGGTGATTTTCAGCGGGTGGAAAAAATTTTCACCCAAACCCAACTTAATGGGTCGACCTGTAGGTGCCCGTAGATTTTGACCCAGTTTGATAGGTCTACTGGCAATTGAGATAGTCAATATTATGAGTTGTGGTTGGAACTATGTACTTATGTTATATGTGGTTGTTAGGGTTTTTGATTTGTATAAGAATGATGATAAAAAGAATAATATGTTTGAAAAACACCATTTTTGACCTTGGAGAAAGATGTAAATAGTAGGGAATGCTTATGGATGGAAATTTGGACTTGCCTTTGAGAGAGAAGTTGATACCCACTCCCAATTCAAAATTCTTAGCACCATAATATTACAACAATTGGTCATGGATTCATCTCTTATATAACACACATACCTTTATCATCTAAATTTAGATCACTATTAGGAATCTTGAAATCTTGTGCATGTCGCTAGTATAGTGTTGTTTCTGGGTCATTTTGGGACTCAAGAAACACTATACATCTCTTTGTTCAAGAACTTCATTAGAGTGATGGCATCTCAGACACTGATGGTGAGATGATCATGGTGGTCTTCCACAAACAAAATTAACCTAGAGGCAGTCATCTAAGGATGAAGTAAAATGCCTTTGGAAAAGGATGATAGGAAGATCAGATGTTGGAGGAATTATAGAACCTCTAAGAGTAAGGCGTGAGGAAACATCAAGAAATATAAAAATAAACTATCCTCATAATGAGATGAATATATGTATTTAAAAATGTATCACTTATTTGTCTTTGTATTTGGGCTTATCGTTTGACGGGATGATAAATATGTATGTTTTGCCTATGTTGAAAATTGTAGTGTGGGATGTAGAGATGAAGTAAGGAAATTTTCATTAAGTTTTTTGTTTGTAGGATTAGAGATCCATGGAAGCGATTGTGAACATTTTGATTTTTATCCTAAATCTTTGTGTCCCATGGGTAATCATATTCAAAATACAGATGATTCAACATCCATGATAGAGATTATTTATAAATATAATGCTGACACTAATATTATTGTGACACTAGACACCTTTTGGTTGTTTTCTTCAATATGTCATAGTTAAGTAATACTACTTAAGAATAGTGGTCAAGAGGACCATTAAATGTTAAATTGTGATTGAAGGGGGTGGTATAGTTTTTTGGAAGATTAAGATTGTCCAAATGATAAGTGTAAGGTTAGGCTAGAATAAGAATGCATAAAAAATAATAAACAATTCAACTAAGCAGTTATTGTATCCATGAACACATCTTGATGGTAAAATATATACATTGTGAACCCATAAATAGATATTTCCATTAAAGAATCACCCTTAGTTTCTAAACTTGGATATTTCACCATCAATTTGTTTACTCTTTATAAGATTCTAAACTTTTCAAAAGTTTTTTGAATATTTTTTAATCTAATAACCAAATTAGTTTTCTAGAAACAATAATAAAGGACCTGGAATTTGTAAGTGTTTCTAATTTATGTAATAAACTTTATTTTTAAATCATTCTACCTTTGAAAAAACTCTAAAACAACATATAGTTTATGATACATTATTTGAATATAATGATTTATTTATCAAACAATAGTGTAATAGAGTAGGTGGTAAAGGCCCAGGCTCCCCAGTGGAACCAGGTTTGAAATCCAATTTGTGAGCCTAGAAAACAAATTTATTTTGTCATGATGATTGTCCCATTCGATTTGAATGCCACAAACACTATGCAGGGAGGAGGGGGAGTTGGGGGTTACACTTTCCAAGTGGGAGATTATTTTATCCCTTCTCAAAAGGTCTTATCCTTATAGGTATGACTTTGACTATTGACTTTGTTTTGTCTATAGTCATATATTATTTTGCTACCTTACCTGTCTATAAATGAGGACTTTCTAATCTTTAGATATCGGGAGTAGGTATAGTGTAAGGAATCTACCAGGTTTTTGGGGTAAGGTAGGATCTTGTTGTTATTCTTCCTTTTTTATAGAGCAGGAAAGACTCAGACAGTTCCCATGAACTGCAAATAGAAACTCCCGCACCAAAGTAGCTCCTCTTTGTGGTGGTTCCCCCAACATCCAAAGAAAAGATTCTTCATTTTTTAGAATTTGTGAATCTTAAAAGATATCTTTTATTGTAAAATAAACATATGAACATCACCTAAGGTAGTTTTTTCATATTTTAATATTTGACATTGTTGACACCTCATTTTTTCTCACTCAATAGAAATTCATTATTAATAATAATTATCTAGCTAATTATGGAGTTCATTCCAGTTTTCCACATTTTATACATTTGTTTACATTTACGGAAATTTCCCACCTTTATCACATTTTACCTCTTTCTCGCCTTTTTCCCATGTTTTCCTACATTTTCTCCTAATTAATCCATTCATTTTTATCCACTTTAACCAGTTTGGGTCTTCCTATAAATAAAACATGTTATATGAATTTAAGTGTAATTTTCCCATTATTGCCACTTTTTATAAGCCATCTTTATACATTTCCTAGTTAAATTATCTTGAATATAATTTTTCCTTTTTTCTCACAGATAATGCATTTGTATTAATCCATATGAAAATACATCTACTTTCAATAATAATGAAGGGTAATCATGCATTAATACATTTTCTTCTCCTTTAATATTTCATTTGTTTATTCTTCAAAATTTGTCTTATCCATGATAATTTCCAGAACATTCCTAGAATATCAATAAAATGAAGAAACAAGCATTCTCCATCCCAAGACACTCGACGGATGAAAGAGATCCACCAGTGACACGTAGAGGGTTGCCTCGATCTGAGAGCTAGGTCTTGCGGTGCATTAGTGTGATTCATTGCCTATTCTAGAACCTTTTCATTCAAAACCCTATACCCTAAAATCTAACTACAAACAGACTCACACACCCGCATTTTGAGCCTCTTTTGTCTCTCATGAAGCAAGAGAAAAAATTACCTCCCTCTTTTATTTTCTGCATGGGATCAGAGGATCCTTACTATGAAAACAACTATCCTATTAACACCGGTAGGTTGTTCAATAATTGACTTTTTCTCCAATTTATTCATTATTGTTGTTTATTAAACTTTTTATATATGCATGCTCTTTCTCAAATATCTAGTTGTTGCAATGGTGAATTTATCTCTTCTCTCTCTCTCTCTCTCTCTCTATGTGAGTGTGGTCCCAATCGTCAGTGATGGATCTCTATCGTGGGAGGTCCTGAGGTGATTGGAACCACAACACACCTAAAAACTATGACCTTTATGGCTATGATAGGAAAGCCACATTCGTCTCCAGTCTCGAAAGTTTGTCAACTAAAGAAATTCCTTTTTTAAGTTTTATGTCATTTTCTCTAACAATATCATTAAACACATTTGTTTTTAGTTCAAGATTTTAAAAAAGATTTCCATTTTTCTATCATGTGAGAGGGGGTTCTAACACCATCCCCACTCATAACATGATCACCAAGTCGGATCTCTGAATTGATGCATACCTTATTTACCCATCCTTGGACAGAGTCAAAATTTGGTCTTTTGTGTTTTCCCACAAATTTAGACACCCACTTCTATTTTTTTTACAAATAAAACCTAGTGGTGATTCCAAGGACCTTATCAACATCATTTCTTTTATTTCCTCTATTGTTTTCACAATCATAGATAATGTCATTTTTTGGGCCAGTTACAATAGTTTGGAGACTTCATTGAAGACCTTTATATAAACGAGTTGTGTTTTCCTTTTTAGTCATCTTGCCTTTTACTGATTGATTGATATTTTTATTTTTAATCTATTTTTCATTTTTTTCTTTCCCTTTTTGTCAAATCTATAGTTTTCTGAAAGAAAAAATTTTGACAGACCATCAAAGGAATTCTTTACAAAAAACTTCAATAAAAATTTTACATAAATCAGAAGAAAAAAAACTCTACAATGAAACAATTTGTTTTGTCATAGGAAGCAAAAAACTTATCGCTGAATTTTGTTTTTATGTAAGTAAAAGTCAGCTATATCCTTTATTCCTCTAAAATAAATAAAAGAATATTTTTCTGTTGCTTGGATTTTCATATCTCTATGATTTATCTTTTTTTCTAGAAGTACGACAAATTCCATGTGTTCTCACGGTAATCACTTTTAGAGTTAGCCTAAGCTTCCATTCTAGGGTTTGCTTTCACTTTCCTTATAGGATTAGTCTTTGCTTCCATCCTTTTTTTTTCTCGTTTCCTTTTTATCTAAAAAATATATATTAAGAAAAAGAAAAGGATGACAAAGGTATTCATGATGAGCAAGGTCTTCTCTTTTGTAATAATTACATGATTATTTTCTTGTATGCTTATCATTGATCTTCATACAAAATAATTCTGGGCTCGCTTTGGAAGATACAAAAAGTTTAGACTCACACTATGCACACCTATAAGTCAATATGTCATGGAACAGGTGCCAACACTCATGTTGGATCCTTGAAAGTGGCATGAGGGTGTTACTAAAGGTAGAAACGTAGCGTTAAGATGTACGTCCAAAGACCTTAAGGACACCCCACTCTTCTAGCACTCACGACATATAAACGGTTGTCATGGTCACAAGGTACATTGTGAGTAGTACTCATATCTTAAGAACTCAAGCTACCCCCACAATGAGTGTCATCACAAAGTAAAGAAGATAAGACTAAGACATTCTATGTAGATCATGCTTGAGTGATGACGTAAAATCACATCTAAACTCATGGGATAAAGAGGGGACTTTATCTACTACATATGCATCATGTGGTTACTTGTTTTATAATTTTCAAGATTGTCACATGCTTTGCTAATTCTAGGATTTGCAAAATATTTATGCTTTAAGATTTTAATCATTAAGCAAAAATTGTTTTTCATTTGCTAAGATCCACATGTTTACAACAATCTTATCAAAACAATAATGTCAAATCAAAAGTCACAGATACCAATGATCTCACATAATCTCAAAATAGTGATATCATATGATCTCAAAGGATCCAAAAATATTTTTAAATGATCTCAATCATCGGTAATGTTTGATCAGTAATTTTTGTAAACTTGAAAATCTTTTAATGGTCTCCAACTATCTCAAATCATCTCTCTCACTAAACAATGTTGAAACAATAATCTTTGATTGAACAATATTTCCAAAAGAGAATATTTTTTAGAGAAAACATAAAATCTTTTTTCCATATAAATCAACAATCTTTTTTCAGGAGAAAAAGAGGAAAATTTTTCAAAAAATGAAAAAGGTTATTTTCAAAAGGAAATTATTATCAAAACAAAATATAGAACTCTTTTGAAAACAAAAAAAACTTTAACAAAATAGTTTTAAAAAAACGAAATCTATATAAAAGAAAATTCCTTTTTTAAAATGGAACAAACTAGAAAAATAAAAGTGTTTTTAAAAATTAAAAGTATTTTCTAAAAAGTAAGCCACACAAGACTAGTAGTAGATGTCAACACAAGGAAGGTAGTCATCTCCTCCATCTTAATCAATAGAATGGAATATGAAATAGAATATGAAGGCCTTTTACATACAAGACATGTGGTAGAGAAGGGCACACCTCAAAATACTACAAATCCCCATTCCGCTTCCACAAAGTAGAGAACTCTAGGGATTTGAAACTTTAGCTAATTCTGTGGAAAATTGATACCAAGACAATAATGTGTTGAAGACCCAGGAGGAGGAAGAGTAAGGAGGGGACAGGGATGTATGTGAGACACCTCACACTCAGACAAAGAAATTGCACCAACAGATTCACTAGCTTATTGAACAATGAGAACACACCTGCACAAGACCTTGGATCTAAAACTAATGAAACATAAAGAATATGCCTGGAAGCACCCACCATACCCATGAAAATATGGAGGAAAGCTACACAGGCATGGAAACAGAAGAACAGAAGAGGGTGGTCTTGAGGAATATTCTAAACAACGTAGATACACACACATGCCAGATCAAGGAGATATCGGACAGAAGAAAACAAGGGCCAGGCATGGACGCACACTGTGGTAAACCTGGGAGTTTATGAAGTCATAGAAATACTATAAGACCAACATGTTGCAGAGATGGACATCATTGCCACAGAGCAGGAACTCACCCACTCCATTCAAACTTCCAAGAAAAATGTTGAGTACATCAACAAACAAATAGACCAAAGTTAACAAACCCATGGATAAGATCATTAGGGGCAAGTGGCATCAAGTTGAAAAGGAGTGACAAAATGATAATCCCATTGGTGTTGTGAAGACGCACCCCTCGCCTTTGGAGTAATGATGACACAAATCAAGGAGAGGAGATGCAAGGCAACCAAGAAGTAGAGGGGGAGGTAGAGAAGGATACAGAGACATGGATGTATGAAGATAATCAAGATCCATCTAACTTGTCCTAAGTTAAAACCTTTTTGTGGTTAAATTTATTATACCATGATGGACACCATGTGCTAGAATGTGAGGGGGATTGGAAACTATGATACTTACAGAATGTTGTAACAATATATACTTATGTATAAACCTATGGTGGTAGCAATAATAGAACCATGTTAAGAACCAAAAGAGCCACTGAAACCATCAAATGATTAGGGTTTACTAACTCACATCATTCCGAAGATAGAGTATTCACATGGGAGATCTAGGTTTGCTAGAACTCAGCACAATATGAAGTACAAATCCTAAATAGCCACCATCAGTTTGTCACTAGCACCCTTAATTAATAGGCATACCATCATTACCTTCATATATGCTAATCCACATATCATAGTGTGGAACCTTCCTTGGAAGTACCTTGTGAGGATGGGAAATTAGTACAAGGAACCATCAGTCATACTAGGGGACTTTAATACTATTTTGGAACCTATAGAGAAGATGGGGGAAAGACTTATAATCATGCAGAGGTGAGGTTGTTCCACAACACTCTGTTGGAGGCATGGTTGTCGGATATAGGCATCACAGGATAGAAATTCACTTATAAGAGTTTCTTGCTCCAAGAAAGAATCAAAGGAGAAGTGGCTAACACAATGTTTATCCTAAATTTCCCAGATAGTGTAGTTATCACGTCCGAAAGGTCAAATTTGATCATTGTTCATTATAGTTCAAAAAGAAGAAGGTACCAAAGACACAACATAGATTCATGACAAAGGCCTCATTTCATACTGATACAAACTTTTTGATTTATTTGTTTTGAGGACTCCATGCTTCTATCTATTCTACGGCTAAATCAGCCAAAAGAGATTTTGTTACATAGTTGGGAAAATTGTGCAAAAAGTAGAAACTACTAAGACTATCTACTATAGCCCTCGCTATTTAGTGGGCTACTCTATTACATTCCCTACGACAGTAAACAAGAGAACAAGAAGAAAACTTCCTACTGAGATTTTTTATATCCTCGATCACAGTACTGAGGAGGTCCATCCGTTCCGTCTTGTCCTGAATTGTCTGTATCACTTTCACGCAGTCTGATTCAACCAGGATGTTTGTGATGCTTTGCTACAGACTTCTCTCCATACCTATCTGTAATGCCCAGGCTTCCATTATTGCAGTGTCAGCTAGCTTGTTATCAAAAACCCCTTCTATGGCTAAAGATGTACCATTCGTATCCCTCCATACCAACCCAGCTGCCATCTTTCCCTTAGTACCCACTGCTGCATCACAGTTTAGCTTGACTACATCTTCTTCAGGCAGTCTCCAACGTTGCCTCCTCCTATCCTCTCCTATCGTCCCCTTTGTCGACTGCCTTTCTTTCTGGTATGATCTATAATCCACATCTGATACGCTCACTGTGTATACTCAATCGGTCTCTGTTTTGATCTGAAAACTCGGTCATTTCTCGTCGTCCATATCGCCCACAGTGATGCTAGTTACAGAACCTCGTGTAGTGGCTGGTCCCTTGCACTGCGTACCCAGGCCTGTGTCTGTGTATCACTTTTGGTCCACAAACTCTGTGCATTGTCACAGTGGAAGAGCATATGTCCAATATATTCCCTTTCCTTCTCACAGATGTCGCAGATTCCTGTTGTATGGCAGTGCCAATCAAACAATCTCCCCACCGTAGCAAGAGCCCTTATAATGCAACGCCATAGGAAGTTTGCAACTTTTGGCAGCCATCCCCTCTTCCACACCATACTCCATTGTCGGTCTGTCTCTCCATTACGGTACTCATGTAACTCTTGCGAGCTCAGCGTCCCTGTCCAGTACCCAGACCTCACTGTATACTGCCCGTTGTTGCTCAGCCACCAGTACCACGAGTCCTGTTGGGTCTGGGTTCCTGTCGGTATCTCTAGGATCTGATCGGCTGTGTGGGACTAGAAACAACTTCTTACCCGAGCCTCATCCCATCCACTATAGTTTCTCCGTAATAGCTGACTAACTAGCGTGAGTGCCTCCCCCTCCTGTGTCCGGTAGTCCTCTAGGCTGCCTCGTAAATTAGGCACCCAGGCGTCCTCCCAAATCTTTATTTTTGTACCATCTCCCACCCTCCACTTCAGCCCCTCCAGCAGTAAAGACTTCGACCCCCATATGCTTCTCCATATATAGCTTGGTTTATACCCTCTTCTCGCTTGAAGGATGTCTGTGCTTGGGAAGTACCTGTCTTCAATAACTTTGTATACCAGCGTATCCTACCTTTGATACAACCGCCAAACCTATTTTGTAAGTAAAGCTTGGTTGAAAGTGTGTAAATCTCGAAATCCCATCCTTCCAAACTTTTTCTCTCTCATTCTCTTTTACTCCCCACGAGAAACGGGCTATACTCCTATTAATGGCATCTAATGTCCCACTGGGTAGCTGGAAAACACTTAAGAGGGTATCTCTTGCGCCACTGCTTTGATAAGAACTTCCTTTCCCGTCTTTGACAACATCTTCTCTTTCCACCCTTGTAACTTTTTTCATACTCATTCCCGGATATATCTAAACACTTGTTTTTTTTATCTGCCAATCATGGTAGGTAGTCCCAGATATCTTGCATGCCTGTCCACTTCCCTTACCCCAGGGATTTCTTTCAACTCCCTCTTGTCTTCCGCCTTTACCCCTTTGCTAAAGGAAACTTCCGTCTTAGATAGGTTAATCTTCTGACCAGATGCTTGTTCATATGGGCCAATGATCTCAGCTATTTTCAAGCATTCCTCCTTTATTGCCCTAGTAAAAAGGATAGAGTCATCTGCAAAAAAGAGGTGTGAAATACGAGGGCCCCGCCAGTTCACCCTCACCCCATGAATTCTATTTTCCCGAGCAGTAATATTTAAATATGTTGAAAACGCTTCCGCACATAAAATAAAAAGGTACGGAGAAAGAGGATCACCTTGCCTTAGTTTGTGTGTGGGTGTGGTCTTTCTGGTTCTATCTCCATTGATGGCAAAATAGTGAGATACCGAAGAGATGCAGTCCGATATTTTTTTCCTCCATCCACTCCCAAACCCCATCTTCATTTGCGCATAGTCAAGAAATTTCCACTCAACTCTGTCATACGCCTTAGACATATCCAGCTTCAGGGAAATATTTCCTTTCTTTCTCGCTCTGTCCCCTTTCATGGTATGGAAAAGCTCGTACGCTATAATAGCATTGTCTATGATGAGTTTGTCTACCTGGGATGAATGGACTTTGATTTTCAGACACAATCCTGTCCATAAGGGGTTTTAGCCGATTTGCCATCACCTTTGAGATTATTTTGTAGATCACATTACAGAGGCTAATGGGCCTGAATGATGCCATCTCCTTTGGGTATTGGACCTTTGGTATCATGACCACCAATGTATCATTAATTTCTTCTAGAATCCTGTCAGATTTCCACCACCCTTTAATATAACTTGCTATATCTTTGCCCATATATTTCCAGTATTTTTGGAAGAAGATTGCCTTCATGCCATCTAGGCTCGGGGCTTTATTGGGATGCATCTAGGCTAGCATCGTCCAGATCTCTTCATCTGTCACATCTTTCTCTAAATGTGCACCATCCGCCTCAGAGATACATCGTGGTATGCCCATAGTTTCTTGCTCAAAATTCTACGGTTGTGAAGAGTGAAAGAGATCATGAAAATAATCTGTGATGATTTTTTCCACCGCCACCTCCTCCGTCCTCCATATACCTTCAGTTTCTTTGAGTCCCTCTATTCGATTTCTCTTTCTTCTCTGTGACGCCTTGTGGTGAAAGTACGGGGTATTTCTGCCCCCTTCCTTCATCTCTTTTATCCTTGCCCTAGCCAGCCAGTAGGATTCATTCTGCTTGTGCCAGTATTGGAGAGACATGGGGTCTCCTTTCCTGAGACCTCTTGTTGACTTGAATTCCTGTGTATTCTTCCCATTCCTATTGATCATATGCCCTCCAGTAATTGAACTCATAATGTACTTAACAATGCTCCCCAGAAGGCCCCATTTGAACAACTTATCCTCAATGAAGCTCCACACCATTTTTTTATAGTGTTTCATTAGGTCTACATTAATTTCCATATTCTGTGCCAAGTTCTTTAGTGTCATGGTGTGTATAATCTCTTGTACTACTACTATATTATCTATGATTTTCCTTCTGGGTACGAAACTGCTTTGTGCAGGTGATATCCATTTCGTCAACCACTTCTTCAAATGTTCCATGTTGATGTTAGAGAAGAGCTTAAGGCTCACATTGTTTATAAATATTCTCCTGAACTGAATGCACCTTTAAGGTTTTTGGCATTTGGGTATCAGTACAATCGTAGCCTTACACATATCTTCTATTAGGGGTTTCACAACTAAGGTATTGAAAACCATGTGCTGAACGGACTCATTTATAACATTCCAACTCATTTGCAAGAATGAATTTGATACTTCTTCAAGGCCATCTGCCTTGTATGGGTCCATGCCCTTTAGAGCAATAAGGATTTCACTTTCAGTTGGCATTTATACAATGGAATTCCTTTTCTCAGTTAAGAATTTATAGAATCTAACTGGGAATTGATTCTCCATCCCCCTGTCTTCTTGTGTGGGGCTGTTAGGATGATTTGGAAGTATTCAATAATGTGTTGCATGAGGCTATCCTCATCTAATATCCACTCACCTTTTGAGGCCTTAAGCATGGTAATGGTGTTTCTTCTTTTCCTTTGGTTGACGTTAGGCATGATAGAATCTTGTGTTACAATCGTCATCCTTAAGGAAGTTTATGTGGGCTCTGAGCTTCTAGTCCTCCTCCTCTTCCTTGAGGAGATGACATAAGGCCACGTACATATCAACACATAGTTTGTTAGATTTTGGATATAAAATCTCTGCCAAACCATTTTGGAGTATTTCAATGTTACTCGTGATTCTCTCTTTATCCTTCCTCATCCTCCTCTCCATATCACGATCCCTTTTTTGGAGTGTTGGCTGAATTCTCTTCAGGTCTATGTAGATGTTGGATTCACCTTGCCATCCCCGACGGCTGACCTAAGCGCTCTGGTGATTAGGGTTTACGCGTGTGGGAGCGTCTTTCTCTCCTACTGAAGTTTCTCTCTTGTAGGTTCAAGCATGGGTGCAGTTCGTCTGGCTCGTCTCCATGGCAGAAGAACTGGAAAATAGTTGTGCGAGATTGTGTCTAACCGAGGAGGAAGAGATACCAATCGAAATACAGGCGGATGAGAATGAAGAGAGCAATGCTCATATAGATTTGGCGCTAGTTGCAAGGCAGAACACAGATAGGGCGTACAATTTCTGGGCCATGAAAAGGAACCTAACTCAGGCATGGGCGCTGGGGAAAAGGTTCTATCACTACTGGAAAGGGGACTAATCTCCACGGTCGGTCCATCAATAAATTTAACAGAGGTCCAGGCTCAACGGATGTACACGTGCTATCTGGTCTACGCACACGTGTAATAAACCATCAAACCGCAATTTAGAAAGAACCAGTTCGAGAGAAACAACCCGTGTGAGAAAGCCCTAAAATTTCTCTCATATTCCCCGTCCCCCACCCCACACCTCGCGCTGGGCAGTGGGCGTCGAGCCTGAAATAGGCATCGCCGACAAATTCTTTTCCTAAGCTGCCCGACCATTGTTGGTATATTCCACTTCCGGTGCACAGATAAGGGTCTCAGAGATGAAGCGGGCTGGCAGATTCTATGGATGTGGCCGCTACGGCCTCCCTCCTCCTGTGAAGTGTGCGTCAGTCCCGTCTGAGAGGATCCGGAAGCGGCCTACCCCGATGATGACCCTAGAGCGGCCTACCAACGAAGGCGTGATCATGAGCCGTGTCGTGGTTTGTAAGCGCGATGTCGGTGATGCGGAAAACGTCGACACTTGAGTAGTAGACTGGGGAGCTCGAGATGAAATCGAAATTCTGGGAGAGTAAGGCCGAGCTATTGGAGGGGATCTGGAAAAACAAGCAAGAGAAGAAGGACAGACGCGAGGAGAGGGAGATGTGTAAGAAGAACATGCTATACAGCCGGATGAAGACGCAGGTTATTACTAACCCCAAGACATAACAAAATTCCCAAATCCAAGCAGAAGAAGCTCCTCAAGGTCTCGCAAATGAAGTGGTTAGCAAAAAAAGAAAGAAGGTAAGACCTAGACTAGAGAGAGTCATGTCTCTCGGTTTATCTAGTGATTTCTCACTAATACAGAAACGGCCTTTGGCGTCGGTCGTTTAACCCCATTTGGCGTCGGTTTCCGACCGACGCCTATGTGGGCGCCGCTAAAGGTCGAACACTTTGGCGTCGGTTTTTTAACCGACGCCTATTTAATCTATAGGCGTCAGTCTTTTGGTATATAACTGACGCCAAAAGTGTTCGTGCCACAGAAAATGGCGTCATCTAGGGCACTTTCTGCGTCAGTTATTTACTAAACAACCGACGCCTATATTCCATATAGTGTCGGTTTGATACGAATATCCGACGCCATTTCCAGGACTGCTTTGGCCACATCAGGCGTCAGTTTTTTTCAAAAAACCGACGCTGTAGGTCTTTGCTGACGGTTTTCTATAAATAACCGACGCCTATTTCTATTTTTTTTTCATATCAGTTTGCAGGCCTGCTGTGGCTGGTCAGCAGGATGAGAACCTGTAGTTCAGTTTTCTGAACTGTAGGTTTACGACATCCATTGATATCAGCCTACAAACAGGCCGCAAACCTGCAAAAGTCACAAGGAAAATTTCACACAAGTACATACATTCAGACATCAATTCAATTCTCACATTCACACATATAAAAACATCCAAATACATGTATTAACATTCAGAAATATTCATTTATAAAGTATCATTCATTATCGCTATCAACATCCCAATTATATCTTACAGTTGCCACTGCTTGTATGGCTTTTGCCCATTCTTCTCTTACTTCATTTAATGCTTCCATCGTATATGGAGCATGTATATTTTTTAAGCGTTTACCTATAGTGTGGTCAGTTTTAAACACCTGCAAAGAGAATGATGTATATATAAGTAATAATATAAAAATAAGATTGATATATTTCATACTAACTAATGAGACTATATATAATACCACATGTATGCTATCGATGTCCAATGCGGCATGTTTGATAATCATCTGCATAAATCGCATCACATAGTATGCGCATGCCCAGCCATTGTCTTGTGTAGCACACTATAAATTGAAACATACAAAATAATACAACTAAGCACAATTCACATCAATAATATATATATTCGAGTCGGGAACTTACTTGTACGTTCTGCCAATTTATTGGCTGGTTCTTTTTCCTTGGGACCATTCCTCCAGCCTTTTTGAATGCATCTAAACCCCTACATGTTAATATAACACAATAAATTCCATAAGTAAATAGTAATGTAATAAAAGATGTTAACGGATATAAAAATGAAATATTTCTCACCAGAATAATGGCATTCTCATTATGTGTCCAATTTTAGTGTTCAATGTACTCCCCGCAGGATCTAGATAATAAACAGTAAATGTCTCGGGGACAATAACTAGTAACTCCCAATGTCTACCGCTAGAGGTAAGAAGTTAACAATTAATAACTCAAAATGCAAAATAAAAATGGAATTTTCTTAAGTCCAAATTATAAATAAAGTAAACTTACTTGACATTGAATGGAGTTGTATTTTACCATTTTTGCAGCCGCCTCAGCAGTTACAGGCTTCTTTATTTCACCCTTCTTGTTTTGCCTGCCAGCTATCCAGATATCATGGCGAGGCATGGGTGTGGCAGACTCCTGAGTAGGAGCAGACTCCTGAGTAGCAGCAGACTGCTGAGTAGCCGCAGACTCCACCTGTAGTCTTTGGCGAACACTTGCATAGCCTTTTGGACCCATAGTGTGGTAATGCACATTCATTGCACGCCTTGCTTTTTGTGCGTCACTGAGGGCCTAGTTAGTATGCACATTAATGATTTGGTTAGTAGCACTAAATGTTAATCTTGAATAGGTGAATACAATGTATATTAATTAAATTGGGAGTGACGCCTAATACCTTGAATTCTTCAGATTTTCTTGAAGCAACAAAATTGTCTCAATCTTCTTTGTCCAAGAAGTTCCATTGTTCAAGGGCTGACTTCTTCTTCTTATCACCCTCTTTTATGTATTCTCTGTTCAGATTTGTCCTATAATTCCTAAGCATCTTTCCAGCGTGTTGCATCACACTTTTACGATGCAACTTCTCATCCAATGCAAACAGATTCTGTAAAATAGAAATGTTATTAACTAGTATCCAAAATAGAATTGCAAATAATAGAATTTGTAATCTAAAAAATAGAATTGCAAATAATAATAACTCACGCATAAATCCTTCCATATCAAGTCTTTTTTCCCTTGAGGAACTTTATGCCAATTATCTTACTTAACACCACAATGGCTCCGAGTGGTACACCCAAGATAGTTTACAAAATTATTGCGGTTAACTCCAATTTCATTTCCTCCATTATCAAACTCCACCACCAATTTGGATCCACTACCACTTAGCACTAATAACTTCTTCAACAGAGTGATGCCCCTTTTCTTGTTAAGTGTTTGGTGCTGTGCATCAAGTTGCTCCAGTGCTTCAGTGGGTACAGGTACATCATCAACCTAAAATTTGACAAAAATAAACACACTAAATTAGCCCAATATAGAAATATAGGATACATGACATAACTAGAAGATAATGAATTTTATAGAAATACAGGATATGTTTTTAGAACTTACATTGGTATCCTCTCCATGCTCGTCATGGACAGCATGCTCATCATGGACTTCATGCTCATCATGGACATCATGCTCATCATGGTCAGCCATCTGAAAATGTCATTAAAAAGGCAAACATTTAGCATTTGTATTAACTAGAAAAAGGCAAACATTTAGCATTTGTATTAACTAGAAAAAGGCAAACATTTAGCATTTGTATAAACATACATGTCTCTAAAATTGTGATCTTTTATCAATTAACAATCCTTCATTGTGATCTCCGCGCACATATAAGTCATCATTAGCTTCAATATTTTGTGGAGTTGGCAACCCAACTGAGAATGGACTGGAGTCATCATACTTATCATAGTACTCTTCTTCATCTATAGGATCTTCAATGAATTGTCTTTTACCATGAAGAACAACCGACCATTTATCATTCGCAGGATCATCGATATAGAATATTTGTTTCGCCTGTGATGCCAATATGAATGGTTCACCCTTCTCGCCAATCTTTTCAAAGTTCACCAAAGTGAAACCCAATTCATCCACTATAACTCCTTTGGTGTAATCAACCCAATTACATTTAAAGAGCGGAATTTTGAAATCTATGTAGTCAAACTCCCAAATGTCCTCAATGACACCGTAATATGACATTTTAGCTTCACGTGGACTCTTATCCTTTGCACTTGCAAAGTACATAGTCGACGCTTGAAGAGTGACCCCACTATTTTGGACGACACTCTTATCATCTTGGCGCTTTGTGTAATATGTGAATCCATTAATGTCAAACCCTTCATAAGACATAACATTCGGTTTTGGTTTAAAGGCGAGGCATTTGATAGTTTCTGTAATATCATTTGGTGTTTGAGATAGTTGATGTAAGACTTTATCTTCAAACCACTTAGTAAAAGTCTTACTATGCTCTCTAGCAAGCCACATTGAACTTGCTCGAGGATGTTGTCTCTTTATGAAATTGGTATGTTCCTCGATATAAACACTCACTTCGTCCATATTGTGTAAAATATACAAGTGAGCTTGTTCCAACTTCTCACGGCTGATTACTTTCACCCGTGATCCCAAAATTCCTTTGCCCTCCTCAAAATTCTTGTCATTATCAGGAGTGTCATTACCACTGAGAAAGTCATTGCAAAAATCCATAACCTCTCTCGCCACATAACCTTCAATAATACTCCCTTCAGGCCGATAACGGTTTCGAACATCACCTTTAAAAACACTCATGTATCGTTCAAAGGGATACATCCAATGCAAGAAAACTGGTCCCAACATTTTCACTTCCCTAGTCAAGTGGACAACAAGATGTACCATGATATCAAAGAACGAAGGAGTGAAATACATCTCAAGCTGACATAGGGTAACAACCACTTCTCTTTGCAAATTATCGAGAGTATCAGGTTCAATAACTTTACTGCATAGACTGTTGAAAAAGAAAAAGTCTGGTAATTGCAAACCTTACATGCTTCGGCAATATAGATCGAATTGCCACGGGTAATATTTGTTGCATTAGAGTGTGACAATCATGAGATTTAAGACCTATCAACTTCAGATCTTTCATTGATACCAATCTACGGATGTTGGATGAGTAACCATGTGGCACCTTAACATTTACCAAGCATTCACAAAAAGTTTTTTTCTCCTTTCTAGACAACGTGTAACAAGCGGGAGGTAAGTATGTTCTTTTACTACCCATTTCACGTAATTCTGTTAATTCTGACCTTATTCCCATTTCACGTAGGTCCAGTCTGGATTTTATCCCATCTTTAGTCTTACCTAGTATATTTAACAGAGTATCAATGATGCTATCACAGACATTTTTCTCAACGTGCATTACATCGATACAATGCCTGACTGTCAAAGAACTCCAATAAGGAAGATCCCAAAATATTGACTTATTCTTGAATGAAGAATTGTCACTCCGTGTGGCCATACTACATTGTGATTTCTTACCAAATTCATTGACAATGTCTTTTACTCTTTCATAAACAACATCCCCTGGTATAGGTTTAGGTGCACTCCGTTCATCATTCCATCCATTGAATGCTTTGCGCTTCCTACGATACGGATGGAATTTTGAAAGAAACCTTTGATGACCAAGATATACAGTCTTGCCGCCATGTTTTAGTCTTATTGAATCAGTGTTTTCTTCACCAATAGGACACGCTTTAGCTCCTTTGACACTATATCCAGACAAATTCCCATATGCTGGAAAGTCATTAATAGTGCAAAACAACATAGCGTGCAAACGAAATGTCTCTCTTGCTGAAGCATCATAGGTCATCACACCTTCAGCCCAAAGTTTCTTTAAGTCATCAATCAAAGGTTCAAGATAAACATCGATATCATTTCCGGGTTGTTTAGGGCCCGATATCAACAATGACAACATAACGTACTAATTTTTCATACACATCCAGGGAGGAAGATTGTATATAACAAGCATGACTGGCCAAGTGCTATGTTGGCTGCTCAATGTCCCGTACGGATTCATCCCATCTGTACAAAGCCCAAGTCTTAGATTCCTATCTTCTTCACCAAATTTGGGGTACAATAGATCAATCTTCTTCCATTGTGGGGAATCAGACGCATGTCGCAGGATCCCATCATTATTTTTCTTAACATCTGCATGCCACCTCAAATACTTCGCATCTTTCGGATTTGCAAACAAGCGTTGAAACCGTGATATTATAGGTACATACCACAACACCTTGGCAGGAGAACCAGTTTTGGACTCCCCCGAAGTCGTCAATTTATACCGTGACGCACCACATTTTGGACAATCTTTCAAATCTACATAGTCCTTTTGAAATAATACACAATCATTCGGGCATGCGTGTATCTTCTTGGCCTCCATTCCCATTGGGCACAACATTTTCTTTACCTGGTATGTTGAGATTGGCAGCTCGTTTCCTTCAGGAAGCATTTCTTTCAACAAAGTCAACAATGAAGTGAAGCTTTTGTCGCTCCATCTATTGTTAGCTTTCAACTTATACAATCTCAACACAGCACTAAGCTTCATAAACTTAGCACAGCTTGTGTATAACGGTATCTCAGCATCATGCACAATGTTTCTAAAGATAGGAGGTGGATGGGTGTGCTCTACCCTACAACTATCCAGCATCACATCAACGATGTCTGCTGGAACTGGTTCGTTCACATTTACGTCATCGGAGGCAATTTCTTCTTCCACCCAAGCACTTCTATCGACATCTACTGGTTTCGATTTTGAAATCTCTCCATGCCAGTGCCATTCTGTATAGCCTTGTACAATCCCGTTGCACATGACATGACTTTTGATTTCCTCACCAGTGTTGACTTTCAAGTTGTTACCGCAATGCCTACATGGACATTAGAACCTATCTGTAGGTTTTTTCCTATGTTCCTCGGCAAATCTAATAAACTGATCAAGACCAGATATAAACTCTGGGGTGCAACGATTACGAATGGACATCCATGATCTATCCATTCTATGATCAGAGAAAACAAGTATATATTAGGAAACAAGTATATATTAGGAAAAGATTAGGGTATACACTTACATCCTAAGTGTATAATGTGATGTCATTCTTATATATAATAAATGTGTACCACCTATCCCATCCTTGAACACCTAATCTCACTAGTAAGTGTATAATGTGTATTGGGTTTTCGAGAAACTTTCGGCAGCATTTCCCCGCTGTTCTCTAAGTACATATGTACTTAGAGAACAAACGGGGAAATGCTGCCGAAATTTTCTCGAAAACCCAATACACATTATACACTTACATCCTAAGTGAGATTAGTTGTTCAAGAACAGTCCCAAACTGGGGACTATCCAAGATTTACTCCTAATGAGTCAATCTTGGACGGGTTTCTAGGCCAACAAACACATTTGATGTCATTCTTATATATAATAAATGTGTACCACCTATCCCATCCTTGAACAACTAATCTCACTAGTAAGTGTATAATGTGTATTGGGTTTTCGAGAAAATTTCGGCAGCATTTCCCCGCTGTTCTCTAAGTACATATGTACTTAGAGAACAAACGGGGAAATGTTGCCGAAATTTTCTCGAAAACCCAATACACATTATACACTTACATCCTAAGTGAGATTAGGTGTTCAAGAACAATCCCAAACCGGGGACTATCCAAGATTTACTCCTAATGAGTCAATCTTGGACGGGTTTCTAGGCCAACAAACACATTTCATGTCATTCTTATATATAATAAATGTGTACCACCTATCCCATCCTTGAACACCTAATCTCACTAGTAAGTGTATAATATGTATTGGGTTTTCAAGAAAATTTCGGCAGCATTTCCCCGCTGTTCTCTAAGTACATATGTACTTAGAGAACAAACAGGGAAATGCTACCGAAATTTTCTCGAAAACCCAATACACATTATACACTTACATCCTAAGTGAGATTAGGTGTTCAAGAACAGTCCCAAATCGGGGACTATCCAAGATTTACTCCTAATGAGTAAATCTTGGATGGGTTTCTAGGCCAACAAATACATGTGTTATCATTCTTATATATAATAAATGTCTATAAACTACAGGCAAAATGGTTAATCCTAATCAACAGAGCATTATTAAATAATAAATCAAGAAATCAATAGTTTCAAACAAAAGGTCTAGGAATCTTTACTAGACATTATATGTATCCCTAATCATCATATTTAACATACTACATTATTATGAACATCCAGATTAGATTAAGATCATACTATGTTATAACCATTGGTTTAATAACCCTATTTCCGCATGTACATGTTTATCAACTTTAAAACCCTATAATTCATGAAATCATTCTAATTCAATTTAATATGTTGGGATCACATAATTATATAATGACATCAGAATATATAGAAGAATCATAATTAACATGATTAACAACATGCTCATCAAACTAGGGTTTTCTTGAATATCATCTAATATTTGTGTACTAGACATTATATGTATCCCTAATCATCATATTTAACATACTACATTATTATGAACATTCAGATTAGATTAACTCTAATCAAATACATTACATGCATTTTTATCACAACAATTTAATCGATGCAAAAAAAAAGTAGAGCAGCTAGCAGCGGGAAGACCAACCTTGTCAGAGGGAAGAAGGTAGAGGCTCCGGTGGCTCTGGCTGGAGGAGTAGCTAGCAGCAAGGCTGGAGATGATGGTTGCGGTGGCGCGACGGCGGTGGAGGAGCACCAGGGGTGTGGCGGTGCCTAATCTCAGGCGTGGCGGTGCCTAATCTTAGGCACTGGCACTGGAGCAGTAGGGGAGCAGCAGGGGCGGCGGAGAAGGGAAGAAGGTGCAGGAGTGGCGGCGGAGAAGGGGGCGCCGGAGAAGGGGGTGCCGGAGAAGAAATTGCCGGAGAAGGGGGCGTCGGAGAAGAAATCGCCGGAGAATAAATCGGGGGCAGCAGAGAAGAAAAGGTAATCGGCTCGCAATGAAACAGAAGAAAGGGGAAGAGTCGGGCGATCGCGGGTAATAAAGTTCCCAAATAGCGTCGGTTGTTTCAAACAACCGACGCCTAAACCTCTTTAGCGTCGGTTGTTTGCAACAACCGACGTCCAATTGGACGATATTTTCATGAAATTGTTTGGCGGGAACCACCTTCAGCGTCGGTTATATAAGGATAACCGACGCTGAAAGTGACACTTTTTGCGCAAATTTTCATCGCACATAGGCGTCGGTTTATACCTACATAACCGACGCTGAAAATGACACTATTTTTTTTTATCAAAATTTGGATTTCGTGGGCGACTTTAAGCGTCGGTTTGTTATAAACAACCGACGCTGAATACAAAGCGGTACCCGTGTCTGGCTGGTCTTCGAATATAGACGTCAGTTTGCTTAAACAACTGACGCCTTATATGTTAGGCGTCGGTTTTCCTTAATAACCGACGCCCAGAAAAGTGACACTGAATGCTATTTCTGTAGTAGTGTCTTTTAAAAAAGAAAAAGAAAGCATCATCTGTATTGGCAAACTCAAGTTGTACACTCCCTGGATGCAGAAATCCAGACACATTCAAGCAATTATTGAGGGACAAAGCAACTGTAGGAGGAGACTCTGTTGCCGCTATTGGGGACAACAAAAGGCAACAATCATGAAGCTGGCCAAACAACTTGCCATTCTGTTGGTGTGATATCAAGAGCAACATCTTCTTTAAAGACAAGGTGCATGGATAATCTCTATTTCTATAATTCTTTGGGATGTTCAATAGGCATATGTTGTCACTCTTTGTCTCTGAATGTGAAAGTTGTTTATCTTTATCTATGCTTGCTTCACACAATACGGAACTATAAAATGAACTGAACAAGTAACTCGTATGTTTCTAAGAATAACATAGATCCACACAATAGATCCACATAAGGTTCTTCTTATCCTTGATAAAATAGTTTTTTGCACAGTGGAAGTGAGTACATTCTAGTACTGCATAACTATTAATTCTCGTTGCTATCAAATATGATGGTATGGTTGATTGTTTCATAGCAGGATAGCTGGCCCCTTAAGCGTACAAGACACCAAGTGCTTAATTTAGGTCTTAGGGGTCAGGCTAGGTGGCTATAGTTAAGCATCTTCTTTGTTTTTTCTAGCTAGACATGCCAATGGGTCAAGTTTTAACAAGCCCGATTCTGACCTGAATAGAACCGTAACCAATAGATCCCAAACCGATCCGTCTGAACAATTTCTTAAATGAAAAACTAGACTTGCCCAAACCTAAAGGGATGAAATTGATCTGACCAAATCAACCCACATTGCTATTACAAACATTCAAAGAAATTTTTCTAAAGTGAAAATCATCATCCATCCCTACTACATCTAGCAATTTCTCTAGACTTGGTTGACCATGGTGAGTTGGAAACAACAAGGTGAGGGAAACAACAACTATGAAAGAAACAAGGGAATATGAAATACACTAAAGACGATGACATTAACCTCTTTATTAATTTGACCCTTTTCCATTTAGGATATGATGCCTCATCCAACAACAATATACTGGGGTCTTTAAGAATAGCCCTCGATATTGCAATCCTTTGCTTCTACCAACCAGACAACTGCCTATCTTGCTCCCAAACCTATGTCTCGAACTAGTCGAGCAGGCTGTTGTTGAACGGGGACACGTCAGACTACTTTGGCACCATCATGATGTCCCCGAGCCTTGCATCGTATTTATCATACATTATGTTCTCCTAGATTGACATCATGAAAGGAGCCCACTCCTGGTTCACCAACACGGTCCTGCCACACACCCACTTCAAATCCAACCCTTAAATGTTGGAAACACTCACCATCAAGTGGCTTATAGAAGTGCTCAATGAGTGAGATGGCCGTGCTCTTCCTTGACCAACTGTCGCCGACCACGACGATGATTTTTTTCCGGTGGAGATGTCCAAGAACCCAAGTTGAGCCTAGAGAAGACGGGCACTTCAGAAAGAACAAGTAGGAGAAAAAAAGTGTTGCCTTTGGACGGGATGTGCTAATATCAACAAACTTATAATCAGACATTGCCGACATTGAACATGTTAGTAAATGACTCCCCTTCACTAGATATCTCCTTGTACACAACAAGATTATTAAACCGCACCAACAAAGATGATGAGTCTAGCAACTGTAGAACAGATCCCTTTGCAATCCCACCCTTCCTTCCATACTTAAACATCTTCTAATGCATCGCTACAATGTAGGTCTGCACGACCTTGTCTAACATCTAGCATTTTTCCGACTCCATTGGATCTCCCCAACCACACCACCACCAACATTGAAGGAAGTCTTTTGTTCGACACTGAGACATACTTACTCATATTGCATTCTGTCATATCTCACCCCTCAACCTCTGACTCCATAAACCTGTCACCTCCATCATTTTTCTGTCTGTCAAATAGCCTAAACATTGGGCTATACAATTGACACTTTGTCCTCGACGTCATCTTCTATTCTCGAGTGAGAAGAACCAGTACCCCTTGTGTCGACTTGCATCTCCTCCCTCGCGTCTGCTTCCTGCACCTTGGGTGACGTATATGACCTTGGGTGCAATTGCTACATTGTTATTTGTATGTCATGTAATAGTCTGCAACGCTTACACACACATTGAAGTATATAAATATAAGTTATATAAAAATTCCCCACCTTTTAGAAAGGTTGCAGCTTAAGCGGTTGCCTGGTGCTAAACTGCTTGCAAGGTCCCATTCATTTGCTTTTTGCTTTCTGAAAGATTAATATGAATCTTTCTGTTAGTGTTGTAATTTGAATTTTTGCCTATAATAGTCTGTCATGTTATGTCTATTATAGTATATATTTACTTTTCCTCTATGATTTCAATATGAATCTTGCTTCATAGTGATGTATTTCACAAAGAGTTCACTTTAGTATGAGCTGGTTATTAAATCTTTCAGCCAGTTCTTAGTGTATCTCATGCTCCAATTAATGTACATATATAAATGTTTAGCACTATAATTCTTTCCTCATTATGTCTTTGAAACTTTGGCAAACAAAAATACTATGTTAGAAACACCAATGCCTTCCAAACATGCCTCTAGAAGTGAACTAAGCTCCCATCTTTTTTTTATACAAATACTACTACCAATGAGATATAAATCCTACTAATACAGCAAGATTAAGATCTTATATCATCAATGCAGCTTGAAAAACCATTACAATGCCACTTAAAAAAATTGAATCAATCTCATATTACATGACAGGACGTTTGAAAATGTTCAATTTCGATGCCATTTCGGTGGCCACAGAAATAGAAATTTAGACAAATTTCCATAAAAATTTTGATAAATGAATTTTTACTGTTTTGATGACCAAGTGGTTAATTTATTTAATGAAATTTACCAGAATGATCTACTACTGTAGATCTACTCAAATATGATAATACTTCATATTGAATATGTGGAGGGGTGGGGCTCCTCATGTTGAGTGAATGAAGTTGAACTGTTTCAATGGGGATTTTGAGGTCAAATTAAATGGAGAAATGAATGAATAGGTCATTATAGTTTGCAAGCACAATATATAGACTTAAAGACACAGATCTATGGAGACATAACACGATCTAGAATGGTAGGACTTCTAGGTAGGATGCAAGGACGTGGTACATAAAAAATGTTGCAGTTGTATCTGAGTGAGTATTGAGGGAATTAGCAATTCTTGATATGTTTTCTTATTAGTGAATTTCATGCTAAAGAGACATTCAAACCTTGTAAATGTTCAGATCTAAGAATTGTATACATAGTCGATTTCTACACACAAATAATAGAAGAGAGAAGACCAGTGACGACCCTTCTATAGAGAGAGCTATACATATTCACTAGGGTATTACTAGATCTATTATTGGTATAATTTAATTTGTTGTCCTAAGTCATAGTATCTTCTCCATTCATAATGCACTTGTTGCATTTAGTAGTAATGGTCTCACTTTGTCTTACTATTGTTCCCTACATCATATAACCATTTTAAACATAATCTATTTTTTTGGTATATTTGTTAATGAAGCGTAAATTTTGATGATATATTTGACTATATCCAAACTCTAGTTGGAAATGCACAATTGTATATACACTATAGGAGAAGCAGTCATCTAAGAGGCTTAAACCTATCGCCCAATGTAGATGTGTGACTTTGAGACGTGACTAAAAATCCCAAACATTTATTCCTTATAGAAAATATACATACATAAGTGCCCCTTGCCACATAAGATAAAAAATACAGCAAAGATTCAAGTAATTAATCCTAAGTTGACCTAAGGATCACCTTACATGGCCTAAATTGGACATAAATTGTGACGCCCCGACATCCGTGCCATCTTTAATGACCCCGAAGACCGGGGAGTCACCCTCGGTAAACCACTCTTAACTTTTTCTTTTCTTGATTACTTAGATTAACTTAAATGAAAACCATAAAACTTGAATAGCATCGAATTATAATAAAACTACGGAAGCCACTTTCCATTAACCTTACTAAGAAGAAAACCAAGTTTACTCGACATATTACATTTCTTATACAGACTATAAAACACAGTAGATGATTGAAAACTAACTACATATTTCACCACATTCTCTCTCTAACCCAGCACATGCCCAAGGACCGAGGGGAAAGGACTAAGAGACCTATAACTAACTACTAACTACCTTCTATGTACTTGGATGATATGATCCTTCAGCCTCCTCGTACTGACGTTGACCTGAAAAATGTTTCAGTAGGTTGGTGAGCTACTAGCTCAATGAATAGAATTTCACCCAACCATCACAGAAAAACTCATTTGTGTTTATTATTCAGAATAATATATAAGAAATACTACACTGAGCAGGTCTAAGCAGTTTAATTTAAATAACAGAAGATATCAACATTTCATTATGATAATAATCGATGCAACGCTGTAAATACAATTAATTAACAGAAAATACCAAAATCCCATTTAAAGAACAACTGCTGTGAAGGTAACTCATATCTTTCTTAACTCTTTAACTTATAAAAACTCTATGAACCTATATGAACATATTTTATCTTATGCCCTGATCATATGCAGTGTACTCTACATGTGAAGACTCGTAGCGAACTACGATCCCACCGTATAAGACTTAGCCGACACCCTGGGATAGCTAAGTATGACTGTTGTCTTGGTCTGCTGTAGGAACTCTGGCTCTCTGGCCTCGGCATCCTTATGGTGCCGTAAACTGGACTCCTCCTCTAAGCTGAGTACACAGGCGGAGAGTCAAGCCGTGCCACCAGGATGTCTGGTTAGTGTTGGACATGCTTTTCTATATTCCAGTGCCACCAGGACATCTGGTTAGTGTTGGACACTGTAAAATGCTCTCTAGTGCCACCAGGACGTCTGGTTAGTGTTGGACACTACAAAATGTACTCGTGTGCCACCGAGACGTCTGGTTAGTGTTGGACATGAGTCTCTGAACTTACTGGACGTACCGCCAGGGTTAGGTTGTTTCACCCCTAAGGCACATACCTCTCAAAGGGGTTCTACGGTGTCAAGGCCCTTGTTCTAGTATTTTATTAAATCTAAAAACCTCTTTCTACATTGTATCTCTCTCTTATTATATGGTATCTCTTTCTCATTTATACTTGACTTTGGTATCTCTATGGTACCGAGTCTATTTACTTAAACTTTACAACACGACATGAATATCATTCTAAATTTGACAGAGTACTACTGATTAAGTTCGGAGTGGGTCATAACATAAATGGTTCTAACTTGACCTATATTTGAACGGAAATAGTTAGAGCCAACTTGCCCTTATTTGGCCTAATCTGACCAAATATAGAGCAAAATGATATTTTTAGACCTAACTTTGCCAAAGTTTCCCTAAACTAACTCAAATTTAACTTTATTTGCACGCTCGGGATCCAGTTACAGCACCAGGCACACAACAATGCTTTGCGCAGCTAGCGTCCTTTCGTCCCAGCGGCAAGCATCGAAAGTTTGTAGCTAACTAATGGGATTTGTAATGGCAGTGACCAAACTGGGACTGGAGGTATATGTCTACTCACATTATCCAGTCATTACTTAATTACTGATTTTGTTTTTTTATGCATTATACTTATTAGTGCTGATATTAATACACCTTGTAGCTCACTATAGATATTGGCCAAATCGATGTGCATCTGCAGAAAGCTTATAGTTTTCATAAGACAAAGTAAGTTTTTGGCAAATCTCAGCATGCAAATCATGAATGTGCTGGGCAAAGGTCTCATCAATGTGGGAAGTGTGGTCATTAGTGGGCATAGGTACAAGATGTATAGGCTGGCGGGGTTTGTATCCATTGACAACTTCAAAAGGACTCTTTCCTGTGGAACAATTTACAGAGTTGTTGTTAGCAAATTCAGCAGTAGGTAGCAATAAGTCCCAGTTGCCTAGGCGCTCACCAACAAGACATCGCAGAAAGTTACCCAAGCTCCTGTTAACCACCTTAGTTTGACCATCAGTTTGACGGTGAAAGGCTAAAGATAATTTGAGGTTGGTACCAAAGATTTTCCACAAGGTCTTCCAAAAGTAGCTAACTAACTTTACATCACGGTCGAAGACTATGGAGGAAGGAAGTCCATGTAGTTTGACTACCTCATTGAAGAAAAGGCGGGCGATACGAGAGGCATCAGAAGTCTTACTATAGATAATGAAGTGGGCCATTTTTGAAAAACGACCAACAATGACGAACACCGGGTCATTCCCACAGGAAGTGTGAGGAAGACCTAAAATAAAATCCATACTTAGGTCCTTCCAAGGCTCATGTGGAATAGGGAGAGGAGTGTAAAGACCCCATTTTGTCTTTTGGTTTTAGCCAATTGACAAGTAAGACATTGAGACACGATGCGAGCCACATCATGACGTAAGGAAGGCCAATGAAATCTGTCTGTCACTAGAATGGTGATCTTATCCCTACCGAAATGGCCAGCGATGCCACCAACATGTAATTCCCAAATGAGAAAATCTCGAACTGAAGTAGAAGGGATACACAATTGTGTGCCATGAAAAAGAAATCCATCACGTGAATCGGGTAGGGTTTGGTAGCAGCGGCGGTGGCGGTAGGTTTGGTGAAGGTGGGGGATGACAGATGGAGGATGGAGGGTGACGGCTGGGCAACACCTAACCCTAATTTTTTTAGGGTTAGGCTCTGATACCACTTAATGTAAAACTATGGCTAACTTAAAATAAACTAGGCAGTGATTAAAAAAAGATAATTCTCACTCATCAAATGTCTCTACATAGATGCCCATAGAGCCTTTATATAGGCTTCTAAAAGAAAGACTAAACACACGATAGCCAATGTGGGACTAAAATCACATGACTTTACAAAAACCCATAAGAAGAGAAAAGACATAATAAAATAAAACAGGCCAATAGATGGAGTAAGGGTTACTGGTGGTAGGTATCTACTTACTTTATACAAAATTCATAACATAATTACTATTTCTATCTTTTACAATATTAGACTCATTTGTACTTATATCAATACACCAATGCAACTCCCTAAAGATATTGGCCTAATAGATGGGTTAGTTAGAAGAAGGGTTATAGGATGAGGAAGAATGCATGCATGACTTCAAGAGATGGAATAAGGGTTACTGGTGGTAGGTATCTACTCACCTTATTTACATCCATAACTTAAGTACTATTTTTTTATTTTACCATATTAGACTTATTAGTACATATGTCAATAAACCTATGTAGCTTGCTATAGGTATTGGCCCACTAGAAAAGAATGTATTAGTTGGAAGAAGGGCTATTGGAGGAAGAATGCATGCATGACTTCCAAGAGATGGAGTAGGGGTTACCGGTTGTAGGTATCTACCTACTTTATCCATATTCATAACTTGATTACTATTTCTGTCTTTTACTATATTAGACTTATTAGTACTTATGCCAATTGACACAACTCCCTAAAGATATTGGCCCAATACAATGTGATGGGTTAGTTAGAAGAAGGGTTATAGGAGGAGGAAGAATGCATGCATAACTTCACGAGATGGAATAAGGATTATTGGTGGTAGGTATCTACTCAACTTATTCACATCCATAACTTAATTAGTAATTTTGTTTTTTCACCATATCAGACTTTTTAGTACTTATGTCAATAAAACTATGTAGCTTTCTAATTTCTATAGATATTGGCCCAATAGAAAAGGTTTCCTTAGTTGGAAGAAGGGCTATAGGAGGTCGAAGAATACATGCATGACTTCCAAGAGATGGAGTAAGGGTTACTGGTTGTAGGTATCTACTTACTTTATCAAAAGTCATAACTTAATTACTATTTCTGTCTTTTACTATATTAGACTTATTAGTACTTGTATCAATACACCAATGCAACTCCCTAAAGATATTGGCCCAATAGAATGTGATGGGTTAGTTAGAAGAAGGGCTATAGGAGGAAGAATGCATGCATGACTTCAAGAGATGGAATAAGGGTTACTGGTGGTAGGTATCTACTCACCTTGTTCACATACATAACTTAATTATTAATTTTATTTTTTCACCATATCAGACTTATTAATACTTATGTCAATAAACCCTTGTAGCTTTCTATAGATATTGGCCCAATAGAAAAGGTTTTGTTAGTTGGAAGAAGGGATATAGGAGGAGGAAGAATGCATGCATGACTTTTAAGACATGAAATAATGGTTATTGGTGGTAGGTATCTACTTTATCCAAATTCATAACTTAATTACTATTCCTCTCTTTTACTATATTAGACTTTTTAGTATTTATATCAATACACCAATGTAGCTCCCTACATACTACTCTACTAAGTTTAGAATGATATACATGTTGTATTATAAACTTCAAATAAATAGACGTGATACCATAGAGATACCAGAGTCAAGTATAAGTAAGGAAAAGATACAATATAGTAACAACTTTCCAAGAATAATAAAATAATAGACTTAGGGGCCCTGAACACCTTAGAACCCCTATGAGAGGTATGTGCCTTAGGGGTGAAACGACCTAACCCTGGTAGTGTCCAATATATGGGGGTCGGATCGTACTAACAGGTGGTACGGGGGACGAAGCCCTAGTATAAGTCTCCTAAAAATATAGTATGTAGTGTCCAACATCAACCAGAGATCCTGGTTGTACTAGAGTACAGAAAAGCCAATAGGTGGCTTGAATCGCTGCCTGTGTGTTCAGGTTAGAGGAGTCCAAAGGCCAGAGTGCCATTACACTGTTGCAGACTAGTGACGTAGTTAAACTTAGCATTCTCGGGTGTGTTAGCTAAGTCTTGTACGGTGTGATCGTAGTGCACTACGAGTCTTCATATGTGATACAACTCTTGCGTTATATTGCTTCTTTGATTGGAGAGCAATAGAAATACTCTTATATATGAATTCAGATTATCAGTGTATCATGAAGTGATTCAGTCATTGTTTATATTCTTTGTATTAAGTAGATATTCTTTCCACATGTTTGAGATTAATAGGAGTTGGTTAATCCTGAGTAGCTCTTGGCTTCAGGACTACAGGTTCGGCCTGGTCCGGCTGGCAGGATGCATTACTGGGATCTAATGACTCCTATTAACATTATAATAAGAGTAGACTCTTGATAAATTAGACCCACATCATAGTGAGAATGTACATACACTAAGATGTTGAAACATATGGGAGAGATTAGAATAGCTAAGAATTAGTTAGAACTGATATATGAGATTTAACTTTGGGGCCTCATATGAAAGATCCTTAACTGAGAATAAAGAAACACGACATAAGGTTTTGATTAAGTTAAATGATAAGTGTTATATGAACTCTAAATATGAAATATGGGAAAGATATGAGAAAAGTATGTAAGAGTCAAGATAGTAAGAATCAATCATGAGGAATGAATCATATAATCGAGTATAATGCTTTTATGTACTCCAAAGCAAAGGTAAAATAGAAGAAAAGAGTTGAGTATACAATAAGTACATAGAAGTGAAGAGCTTTCAGAAGAGTTAAAGTAAAGAGAATTGGATGAACATGTAAATCATAAGACTAGAACAACAAAATAGTTTCTAAAAGAACAAAAATGCAGTTTAACAAATGAATAAGTCATACAAAGGTAGACTATATTTAGGAAGGAGAAAACTTGATTGAAAGAGAAACTATGTTTCACCCATGCATGATCCGTTTGATTTAAAATGAAGAATATGTAATGTATTAAACATGAGGTGAAACTAGTAGAGACAATATTGATTTATAATTTTAACTTCACATTAGTAGAAGGATAAAAAGAAATATGTGCAACATGGTATACATGATCATACACATGAACAAGCAACATGGTCATAAGAGAAAATTAGAAGTTAAAGATGACAGGTGGAAGAGTAGTATATGGTAAGAGGATTACGGAAAGGAAGAAAAAGTTTGAAACATGATGTAGTAATATAGATTATAAAAGAAAGAGGTTGTGAGATTCAAGCAAGTGCTAATTAGTTAAGTATCCCTGTTGATAACTAATTAAACCTACATACGAGAAATGTATTAAGGGAATGTTTGAATGTAAGAATTCCAAGGGTAGTGAGACTAAAGTTAGGAAAATATACATTTCTTGATGTTTAAGGAGCAACATATTTTGTGATATTGTTTTGCTCCATTTACTCGAAAGCCACATTGGTGAAAGTAGGGACATTGTGTCTCATCTTGACCAATTAATTTTTTGATTGCGGAATTTATTCCCTTTAAACATGTGTCCCGTGATGAGCCAAAATTGGTAGCTAGATTGATATCAACATTTAAATGCCCGCAACAACCGATTTTCATTTATAGTTTTATAGTGACTGAGGTGTTAAAGCAAGAATTTGTCATTGCAGTTTCACAGAAGAATGACGATCTTTGGTCCTATAGAAATCCAATAATCCACACTAGCTTTGGTCTAGGTCCTAGGTATTTACTTCAGAAAGATGCTTTAGTTGAGAATGATGCTACTTTCAAAAAGATCCTTTAGTGTTTATAACGTTTCTTTATCTAGGATTTCTTCATTTGGATGGATGATTGTAAACTATGCACATGAAATGGATGCAGCTGGGGTAGTGGCGCAATATTTTATGAGTTAGAAATATGAACTTTCTTTTCCATGATGTTTATATTTTAGTACAGAATCACTTGCTCCTCATTGCTAGATAGTTGTGTTGCTCCTAATACTTGTCCATTCATAATTGACAAGGTTTAGAAATGTGTATAATTCCTTTCCTAATCGTCACACTTTGAACTAGCTTGCTGCTATGATATGTTTTTGCAAAATCAGACTATGACCAAAATTCATATTTTCGAATTATAATGTTGATTAAACCTTTCATAACTGTTTATGTACATATTACGATTACAGCTATATGAGCTTGCACTGTTAGACCCAAGGCATGAGGATGAAAAGAATGAAGCATGAGCTCCTTAACTCATGAGATGTGCTTATGCAATCTCAAATCAGAATTGTTGTCCAAGGAAAAGAAAGGCAAGCCCATGTAGGCCCAAAAGAAGTCGAGACCAACCTGGTCATTGACAAACATTACTAGAATTATGAAAAGTACTTTGTATAGAATGTGTTTCAGAGATGTTATAATACTATTTTATGGATGCACGTGTATTGGCATCTTTATGTGTTTGATGTAGTCGACACTTTTGCTTGAAATGAATAATTTTGGCAACAATTTTACACTGCAACTATATGAATTTTGTTTGCTAAACTTGATCAGTGATGAAAAAAACTGTCCATATGATGGTATACAATATCTATTTTGGAATATAATAGCGAGCAGGTTTTAAAATAAAATGAACAATTGCCACTACAACTGAGCTTTAATAATGTATTATTTATTGGTTGGGATACAGATCATATTGGATGGTCGTGACCGTGAAGTCAGACTCATGTATTGTTAATTGCCGGGGAGCTCAGATTTAAAGGTTACGTCTGACAAGTGAGACAAGACCGTTGAATGCGGCAACATTTTTAATGGAGCCACAGAGAACGACTCAGGCTCAACGGTTGCCACGTAATACGCGGATAACCCCGTTTATTCTGCTTCAGATTTTAAGGTTGAAACCGTTGAGGATGATCCTGTTTCTACTATTCAAGCAACTGGAGGGCGATTGCTTTGTTATTCAGTTCTTACACTAGAAGGATAAACAATGGGTCATGGAGGGGGCACCCTGGAACTTTGAAAACAAACTGCTGCTCTTCAAGGAGGTCGAAGAGATGTGCAACCAGGAAGAATCAACATCAAGTTCATCCCTTTCTGGATCAGGATTTACGGACTTCCGATGGGCATGCGCTCACAAAAAACAATAATAAGCATAGCATCCCGGGTCGGAGAGGTGATTCAATTAGATGTCGATGAATTGGGATGGGACGCATCGGCTAGGGTGCGAATACAACTGGACATCACAATACCTTTGAAACGAATCCTAAAGGTGAAGGGAAGCAGTCAGCAGGTGGTGGAGGTCGAGATCAAGTAGGAGCGCCTAGCAAATTTCTGCTATATTTGTGGGATCGTGGGACATATAGAAAAAGATTGCAGTCAAGCAGAGGAGGATGAAACAAACGAACGTAACTGGGGCTCATGGCTTAAGGCCTCACCAAGAAAAGCTCGTATACCACTGCACACAGAACTGTATGGAGAAGAAAAGATAAGGAGGAAGATAAATTTTCACACGAGGCCGCTACAGGCGACATCATCACAGGGGGGGGGGGATACGTATGGAGGAAGTAGTACGACAAGAAGGGGGACAGAGGTGAACAAGGGGCCAAATAGAAGAAGACATGAAATGGACACAGAGAAGCAAAGAAGCCAGGAAGAAGGAGAAGAGGTCAGCAAACCGTATAGCATCAGTAGAGCAGATGGCCAAGGATAGAAAGGTCAGGGGGGTATGGGGCACACAGACACCCAGGCGGCATGCCCAACTCTCTCTGGAAGGAAATGTGAGGAGGAAATGACAAACACTGAACACGGCCAGAAGGAGAAAAATCCACGGAGGGAACAAAGAGAACAGAGCATCAAGTTTGGAAGAGATTTTTTACTCAGCAAAAGGAACAGTGCTAGAATTCCGGAAACTGCACCAAGTGCATATTCTATTGGTGAAGAAGAACTCATTGCCACGATCAGGAATGAATGGGATGCACAAGTGGGGGTGGAAAAAGTGCAAAATAACTTTATTTGTACGGAGGCTATGGACAACAGAGATGCTACTAGACCAAAAAAGATTACAACACGGGCACAATGCAGGAAAGCAGTGACTGAACAAAAAGAAAAGAGGAAGGGCACCGTGAAACAGAAGAACAAGAAACCCGTCTGGGTATACAAGATGGGCAGAGCAGCTCGCCTGGGCATCCCGGAGGAGGTAGTATGGGAGACTGCAACGGGAAAGAGGGATAGGTATATGGTGGAATGTGCGATGGAATTGGACAAGCAGGCCGAAGAAACAATAACAGGAAAAAAAAGACAACTTACTGTTATATCGGGGGCACAGTACCCCAAGTAGCGGAGGTTGGTAATGACCAACCCCGCGAAAGACAATGAAAATATTTAGCTAGAACTATAAAGGTATGGGCCGCCCTGACACGGTTAGCGCTCTCCGCTCGTGGTGATGGAGAGAAAGCCCGAACACAGTCTTCGTTATGGAGACTATGCTTTTTGCTACGGATTTGGAGGAGGTTAAAAGAAAATGCGGTTTTGTGAATGGTACATGTCTTTCCAGTGTAGGAAGAGCGGGAGGCATGGGATTGTGGTGGAAGGATATCGATCTTGAGGTTAGGTCTTATTCACAACATCATGTGGAGTGTAAAATTTCAGAAGGGAGGACGAACACTTTTTGGAAGGCAGTGGGCATTTATGGCTGGGCTGATCAAACGTAGAAGGTAAAGACATGGGACCTGATGAGAGAACTGAAAGGAAACCTGAAAATACCGTACATCTTTTTTGGAGACTTTAATGAAATTGTTTCGAATGAGGAGAAGCGAGGAGGTCCGCCAAAACCGGATCGTTTTTTACAAGACTTTAGGGATGCTATTGACGACTGTGATCTGTGTGACTTGGGATATAGTGGGGACATGTGTACATGGCACAGAGGTCTGACCCCAGAAACACACATTCAGGAAAGGTTAGACATGGCTATGGCAAACACGGAGTGGAGAAACAAATTCACTTGTTGCAGAGTGATACATTTTCCGATCTATGAGTCTGATCATGCAACAATTCTAGTTAAGGCTGAGAAAAAACAACAAACCAAAGGAAGGAAGACGAACTTCTTCATATTTGAACCCATGTGGGTTCATGAAAGCCACTGCGAGGAGGTCATTAAACATGCCTGGGAGGAGTCACGATGTTCGTCAATGACTGACAAAATAGCTTACTGTGGTGCAAGGCTTCGGAAGTGGGCGGACGATCATTTTGGAGATATTAAAAGGAAAATACGGGACTTGGAGACAGAGTTGGGGGAGGCGCAAAAGCTACCACCAGATGGGGAAAATCTTCAAAGGTGCACAAACATGGCAAAGAAATCTTTTTGTCCTATGTATTGAATGTCTAAGCTAAATGCTTGAAGAGCAGGTGGATAGGTGCGAGTAGAATCGCATCATCTTGGTTGGCAATAACCTGAAGATTGTACATGTGGAATTTGCAAATGATCTCATCTTGTTTGCCAAATCATATAGGAGAAACATCAATACCATTCTAGAATGCTTTAGGGAGTTTGAAATGGCTTTCGGGCAGGAGATTTCAGTGGAGAAGACCAAAATTTTCTTTTCAAAGAGCATTAAGAACTCAGCAAAGAGGAAGATATGTGAAGCTAGTGGATTCCTAAAGACCACCGACTTGGGTAGGTACCTTGGTTTCCCTATCATCCATAAAAGAGTTAAAAGGGAGACTTATGCATAAGTGTTGGACTAGATTACTAAAAGAATCAATGCACAGTCATCAAGACGCCTCTCACTTATATGTAGGGTTTGTCTTGCTAGAACTACATTATTTGCAATTTTGACGTATGTCATGCAGACCACAACTCTTCCCTTGAACTTGTGTGATCGTGTGGATGGTTCAATAAGGAAATTTATTTTTTTTTTTGGGGGGGGGGGGGTTCACAAGGAAGGATGGGCCACCTCTCTTGTCACTTAGGAGAAGGTTACAAACAGTAAGGACAATGGCAGACTCGGCGTCAAGTCTATGAGGGAATGGAATAAAGCCCTCATCCTGAGGAATGCTTGTTGTATTAGTCATGGCAGGGATACAACTTTGTGTCATGCTATGTAGAAAATATTCAAGAAACATAAGGATACCTAAAACGCATACTATTATAAACTGGGGCAAGTTGTGTTAGCAGGGTAGGAGTTCATCATGAGCAACTCCTATGTGACCATTATTAGTGGCGAGAACACTAATGTTTGGACAAACCAGTGGGTCCCAAATATAGGCAAACTGGACCAATATGTTAATAGAACTATTCCTATAGATCTTCTTGACTTGAAGGCTAGAAGCATCATCAACCTGGAGGGGAAGTGGGATGTGGATTTCCTAGGGAGTCGGTTCCCTCAAAGAGATTGCTTATCTAAAAAAACCTACTTATCATCTTCTGACTGATGTGAGGGCTTGGAATCACTCAGCAAATGGTGCGCACACCACTAAGTTGGCGTGTGCTATACTACGAGCACCCTGAGAACAACACATAGACAAAGAGTGGATCACTATTTGGGGTATGAATGTAGCATCCAAAGTGAAGATGTTTACTTGGTTGTTGAACCACAATGTGATCCTCACAAACCATGCTAGAGTGTAAAGGAAGATGTCACTGGATGGATTGTACCCACACTACAAAGCTCATGATGAAAGAACCCTCTATGCAATGTGTGGTTGTCACCATGTGAAAGGGGTTTGGACTACTCTGCTAGTCAATGTGAATATGGAGAGATTTTTGAATGAAACTCAATTGGGGAATTGGGTATGATGGAACCAACCACAACACATCGCAATGTTTGTCATCGCCTCCAAGTATATATGGAAATGCAGAAACATGTGAACGTTTGAAAAGAAGGAGATTACCCAATTGCATCATGTCACATATATTCAGACAGAAGATGCCCTTTTTTAGAAATAGATTAAGCATTGCCAACAGGCAACATAGGTAACATTACTCATCACTAGAAAGCGTCGCCTGAAGATACTCTAAATATTAATATAGATGCAGCATAGAAAGGCAAGAGAGGTTCTATAGTGGAAATTGCAAGAGACTATAGTGGAAGATGGCAAGGAGGGATTGTGGAAACCATTAAGGCTAATGGTGTGTTGGAAGCAGAGTTACAATCTATTAATCTCTCACTTAATGTTGTTACTGAATGTAACCTTGATAAAATTATCATAACAATAGATAGCCAATCTTCAATCAATATGTTATAAGAGGACCAAAATGAGAACCCTTCATTTGGTAACTGGATACCAGATATCCAAAAGC
The DNA here is from genome assembly GCA_963693085.1 of Alisma plantago-aquatica. Taxonomy (NCBI): domain Eukaryota; kingdom Viridiplantae; phylum Streptophyta; class Magnoliopsida; order Alismatales; family Alismataceae; genus Alisma; species Alisma plantago-aquatica. The sequence continues at coordinate 562,542,499 of OY856410.1, read as the reverse complement.
AGCTAAAGCCAAATTAGAGGATTTTTTTTGAAGGAAGAGAGTAGAATATAATCTCATATTGGATAGAAAAGAACCACCTTAAAACAAAGAATGGGCCTGACTATAGTTATATAAAACTCCATGAGGGAGTAGAAAACCTTCTAGCAACTAAAACATGTAATGGAAGTAGTACTATCACAATTAGATTCATGCATTTCAACTTATGTAATGATTTTATGGATGTGGTTACTTTTTTAAATAACAAGAAAAAAAATTTCAAAAGAAAAAACTTTTCAAAAGAAGTCTTCTCAAAATTTAAAAAGAGGAAAATCATTTCGAAAAAGAAGAATATTTTCAAAGGAAGAAATATTTTGATAAAAGATCTTTATAAAAAGAATATTTTAAAAAAAGAGAAGTCTTTCCAAATAAAAAGGAACAATCTTAAATATTTGCGAGAAAAATCAGCAAAAGTTGAATTGTCTTTTGAAAATAAAATAAAAGTGTTGAACAAAGATTTTGAAACCCAACAAAGTTGAACTGTCTTTACAAAATTGAAAAAAGTTGGATAATGTTTTCAAAATTTAAAAAAAAAACTTTTCAAACTTGGAAAACTTTCTTTAAAGATCTTTTGACTTGATCCATGCTAAACGGTTGCCCGATTGTTGTTCTTTTCATGAGCCTCACTCAGTCCTAAAACCTTTGATATCTGCCAAATGGCTACTGAGATATTATTTAGGTACTCTGAATGCTCTTCAATCTTCATGTTTAACCACGCATGAACCAACAAGACATCCTTTTGGGAAAACTTCTGCATAATGACTTGACCTTCTAAAGGATTTGAACTCCATACCTTCAGCCTTGTGTCGAAAGGTTTCCCGATTTTGCCTATACACTATGGGTTATCACGATAAAATAACATTTAGATTTTCATCATATGTGATGCGATGATTTTGAGTCGCATTTATAGACATATTTTACTTGTGTTTTATGCATTTATTGGTCATTTTGGTGGTTAATATTGCATGATTCATTTACTTTGGTTTGTGATCCTTCTCTATGTCAAATCTCCCTTATTTTAGTGTTTTGAGCATAAATGAGTACAATAATATGTTTTATTTCGGCTTATGTGGTTTTGTGTTGCAATTTCAGGAAAAATGAATATTTGTTGTTGTCGATACCATCGACAGTGGTCGATACCATCGACACGACCACAGGTTGCCAGCCGCAAGGAGCATCGCAGAGTCAATACTATCGACACAGAATTCAATGGTATCGGGATACCATCAGGTTGCTGGCGAGAAGACAGTCGATACTATCGACCCTAAAGTCGATACTATCGACATGTGGAGCTTCAGCGACGGAAAAGGACAAAAAACCGATGCCTAAGAGAGTTGATACCATCGACCCTCGTCGATGGTATCAAGTTAGCATCAGTCGTGACAAAGAAAAGAAAAGAAGACCATCCGATACCGTGCAAGGTCGATACCATCGACTCGCGTCGATGGTATCGACACCGTCAGATACAAGTTTGCTTCAGATCGATCTAAATCCAACGGCTACGATATTTTTGCAACCTAACTCAGTGATTATACCTAATGACGGTGGCCAAGAGCAGGGGATCATGTCATTAGTCGTTGCACACGTCCCCAGAAGGTGTGGAGAGAAGAACGGAGCCCAGAAGCACGCCCCAGCCATTCCGGATGCCGAAGAAGACGTTTTCCACTACCGAAAGGCCGGAGATCGCGCATTCTATGCCAAGGAACGCTTGGATCTTCTCTGTTTAGGGGTTTCACTACTTAATCACATTTTTCTCCATGTTTCTCCTTTTCTCTACCATGTTTTGCTCTGAGATGAACATGCGGGGCTAATCCCCTTTATCTTTAGGACCGGGAGTAGCCCGGGGAATCATTGTATGACAATTTTATCATAGTTATTCATCTTTTATCTCTTAAATCTGTGGTATGATTTCACTTTCTCAATTATATTATTATTCTTGATCACCATAATAATAATCTAATGCCCTTAATTACTTTGAAAGAAGAATTAACGGTTGAAAAGAGACGAAATTCACATTAATTCACAAATCCCTTGAACAAGGTGATGTAAGGTTAATGGTGGAAACCCAGAGGTCGTTTCTAATGCACTTAGTTTAGGGTATAGGTTACTACGATGGTGGAATCGACCTAAACATAGGTAGTGAATTGTACCAAGACAGTGGGAAATTCTGATTACAGGACACTACCTGGATAGAGAGATAAATCTGAGTAACTATATAGAAATTCATGCAATGATAACCCGCGGTGAAACCGCAACCCTAAAGATTTTCACCTGAATTGATTAAACTAAACCTTTAATCGATTATTTTATTTTGTTTTCTTTTCTTTTAATTTTAAAACAACTCTCAAACCATTGTAACCGGCTTAGCTGATCGCAAATAGTTAGTAGTAGTCTACCGATAGTTCAGTGTCCCTGAGTTCGACTCGGGCCTCATAAGGGCCTATACTACTTTGACGCGTGCACTTGCGTTATACGCACGGTAAAATCGTGTCAAGTTTTTTGGCATCGTTGTTGGGGACACGAAAATTGTCGGCACTACGAGTGCTGCAAGCGGCCACTCTAGGCCACTTTTTACTTTTTATTAGTTTGAAATCACTTCAAAAATATTCATAGTCTATCTTTCCAATTTTTGTAATCGTCTAGCACAGTACTGAACTCAAATTTTCATTTTGTAGGTATTGTGCATGGTGCAGACGTGTAGCACCGACTACACGCAACAGGCACCAGAGGTTCCTCTGTCGGGACCTGACGACGAGGAGTATTACAATCAAGACCACTTGGAAGAAACAGATTCTGAATCTGAACAAGAAGAAATGGCAAAGGAACAGACGATATGGGAGAAGATCAAGGCATCTTCCTCATCTGCGTCAAAGGGACCAATCAAGAAGCAGGAGATCAACATTCCGACATATAAGATTGATCCTGCACTAATTAATTTGGTCAAGTCAAATGCATTCCATGGGCTAAAGAATGAAGACCCAGTCACTCATATAATCCAATTCGTGGAGAACTGTGATATGATTAAAATTGACAGATTTCCACAGGAGACACTCTACCTGAAGATGTTCCTGAGTTCTCTGGCAGGAAACGCACGAGAATGGTTGCACAATCTAGATGATGAATATGTGGAATCATGGAACCACATGGTGGAGGTATTCTTTGAAAGGTTCTTTCCGCCCAAGAAGACCAATGACATGATTAGGAAAATTCATAACTTCACCCAGAAGGCAGGAGAGACTTACTCTGAGACCTGGGAAAGGTTTCAGATCATGCTTAGGAGGTGCCCGCATCATGGGCTTGACAAGGAGACATAGGTAAAAATCTTCTATTTTGCTCTTTCCGAGCATGATAGAAGTAACTTAGATTTCATAGGCTCAGGATTCTTTTTGAACAACACAGACACGAGGTGTTGGGAAATTCTGAAAAACATGGCCAAGAAGCAATCCTGGGGTGACAGAGACGTTGTAGAGCACGTTTGAGTTGTGGGGGAGTTAAAGGAAATCAAAGAGTTGAATGAGAAGATGGACCTTCTAGCAAAGAAACTACTTGCAAAAGAGGATACTGAATCCAAGGATGAAGCTCAAGTCAAATTAATGCTCCAGCAGCAGGGTTACAGAAATAACGATTACTCATGGAGGAAGGACAAGAAATTCTCCTGGAAGGATCCGAATAACTTTTTACAGGACCCCGATGCAAAACCCCAACCGGTGGCGGAGGATAAGAGCACGGAGTTGCTCAACCAAGTGATAAAGCAGAACTAAGAACTTATGAACACTTTTGGTCAGCAGATCAAGCAACAGGGGGAATTTATGAATTAGTTTGGACAGACATTGCAGAGCCATGGGGCTCAGATGAGAACAATAGAGACGTCGATGGCGCAAATGGCAGCTGAAATAGCCAATCTGAAGAAGCCAGTGCAGCAAGGTTTTCCGGGTAACATAAACGTTCCAGGAGGAAACCAACAGGCGAAGGCAATCTTGCTAAGGAGTGGCAAGAAGCTTTTAAACCCCAGGGCCGATGAACCAAGCAAACCCCAGTCAGAACCCGAAGGTGAGGCCACTGAGGAGGTGCCAATCTCAGTCACAGAGCCGGTAGACGAAATAGCAGAAGATGTCACTGCAGATCCCTTTGTTGTTGAAGAGGAGACGAGGAAAAGGACACCATATGTGTCGCCGCATCAAAGGGCACAGGCTGTCCCGGTCCCATATCCGAATAGTGTGAAAGCAAAGAAGGTGGACGCCCAGTTCAAGAAGTTTTTGGACAGTTTCAGAAAGCTCTCAGTCAACATCCCATTATTAGAGGCAATAGAGCAAATTCTCTCTTACGGAAAGTTTTTGAAAGACATCATTACTAAGAAGAGGAAGATCCCTGATACTGAGGTTGTAGTTCTCAAGGAGCAGGTGAGTGCCTTCATCATGGGCACATTGCCACCTAAGAGGCAGGATCCATGCTGCTTCAACATTTCATGTTACATTGGTAAGGTGAAATTTGGTGAAGCATTGTGTGATTCCGGGGAAAGCATAAACTTGATGCCTCTCTCTACATTCAAGAAATTGGGATTAAAAGAATCAAGGCCGAGCAATATGACAATTCAGCTGGTGGACAATTCAGTGGTGAAGCCTTATGGTATTTGTGAAGATGTGTTGGTGAAAGTAGATCAGTTTGTATTTCCAGCAGACTTTTTTGTAATGGAGATGCAAGATGAACAAGGCAATGAGTTACTACTTGGACGACCCTTCCAAGCTACAGCGGACATGATACTTGAGATGGGGAGAGGTCGTTTGACCTTGGGTATCGCCGATGATTGGTTCGATATGGTCATGCCTTCCAGCACCACGTCATCTAAAGATAAGGAGCAATGCCGCATGGCGAAGCATTTTGATAACAATATCTCACTTTGTCTAGGGAAGCCATTTTTAGATATGGCTCATGTAATGACTAAGGTGGAGAGAGGCACATTGGCGGTTGACATCATGGAGCAGACCAAGGTTGTGTCCCTTAGCAAAGATGTGGGTTTTCCTAATGATGAAGAGGAGGACATTCCCCCCTCTACTAAAGATGAGGCCATAGTGAGTTCGGTCTTCAATGCATATCAAGAATTACCACTTGAAGCTTGCTTGGTCAATATAACACATGATTGGATGAGAAGCAAGTCACTACAGGAGTGTGCCAAGATGCTTTAGGTGCTTCCATGCTTTTATGCTAGGTACTATGAAGACCTTGGCGAACTCCCACCACCACTTCAGTCATCCTTAATCAGTCCGCCAGATTTGGAATTGAAGCCATTGCCACCGCACTTGAAGTACGCATTTCTAGCTGAGGAAGAGAAGTTGCCTGTGATTTTATCGGCATATCTGAGTGTTGAGGAGGAGGACCAGCTACTGATTGTGTTGAAGAACCACCGAGGTGCATTCAGGTGGACGGTCGTAGACATCCAGGGGATCTCCCCTACATTGTGCCAGCACAAGATTTGGCTCGAGGAGGGAGCCAAGCCGGTGATTCAGCCACAACGTCGACTAAATCCTAGCATGATGGAGGTCGTCAAGAAGGAGGTGATCAAGCTCCTTTCTGCAGGTATCATCTATGCTATATCCGACTCGACGTGGGTGAGTCCTACACAGGTAGTCCCTAAAAAGGGGGGAATTACTGTTACACATAATTTGTTAAATGAACCTGTTACGACCCGCTTGGTAACCGGGTGGTGTGTATGTATAGACTACCGTCAATTGAATGCTACTACGCTTAAGGATCATTTCCCTCTTCCATTCATTGATCAAATTTTAGAGCGTTTAGCCGGCCGATCACATTTTTGTTTTCTTGATGGTTATTTAGGGTACAACCAGATTTCCATTGATCCTAAGGACCAAGAGAAGTCAACCTTCACTTGTCCTTACAGAACATTTACATACCACCGTATGCCTTTTGGTCTGTGTAATGCACCGGCGACCTTTCAGTGTTGCATGCTTGCCATCTTTTCTGATATGGTTGAACGCTATTTGGAGGTTTTTATGGATGATTTCTCCATCTATGGTGCGTCCTTTGATGAGTGCTTATATAATTTGGATAAGGTTTTGCAACGTTGTGAGGACACACATTTGGTCCTCAATTGGGAAAAATGCCACATGATGGTAAGCGAAGGGATTGTGCTTGTACATAGTGTGTCTAGCAAAGGGTTGGAGGTAGACCCGGTAAAGATCGAAGTTATTTCCAAATTGCCCCCACCGAATTCGGTTAAAGGGGTACGGAGTTTTCTAGGTCATGTCGGTTTTTATCGCCGCTTTATAAAAGATTTCTCTAAAATAGCCAAACCATTATCTGAGTTGTTGGAAAAGGATGCTATTTTTTATTTTAATGACAAGTGTTTAAATGTGTTCAATGTGCTTAAAGAAAAACTGATTTCTGCACCGGTTGTGCAAACACCGGAGTAGACTAAGCCATTTGAATTAATGTGTGACGCGTCCGATTTCGCAGTTGGGGCTGTTTTGGGACAACGTGTGGACAATAAACCCGTTGTGATTTTCTATGCATCCAAAACCTTGAATGACGCTCAACTGATTTACACGACAACCGAAAATGAACTTCTCGCCGTTGTTTTTTCTTTCAAAAAATTTCGGCAATACCTTGTTGGATCAAAAGTCGTGGTATGGACGGACCACGCATCCATTAAGTACTTGATGGAGAAAAAGGATGCCAAACCTAGACTGATTAGGTGGATCTTTCTTTTACAAGAATTTGATATTGAAATCAAAGATAAGGCGGGCATTGAAAATGTGGTCGCGGACCATTTTTCTAGGTTGGAAAGGGTAGATAAAAAGGATTCGCATATACCCATTACCGAGACATTTTTTGATGAACAACTTTTAAAAGTGAAATCGAAAGACCCTTGGTTTTCTTATATTGTTAACTATCTTGCCTGCAAAATTATCCCAGATGATTGGACATACCAAGAGAAGAAGAAATTTTTCTATTCTCTGCGTTATTATTTCTGGGATGACCCTATTCTGTTGAAGCAGTGCAGGGATGGTGTCTTACGCAGGTGTGTATCGGAGGTGGAATATGAAAGTGTTCTTCATCATTGCCATACACTACCGACGGGTGGCCACCACGCTAGTTCTCGCACTGTAGCCAAAGTACTTGAAAGTGGCCTATATTGGCCTACTTTGTTTAGGGATGATTATGATTTTATGCGGCAATGTGATTCTTGCCAAAGGGCAGGTAACATTTCAAAAAGACAAGAGATGCCCCTCAATGTATTTCAAGAGGTTGAGGTGTTCGACTTGTGGGGTATTGATTTTATGGGACCCTTTGTGTCCTCAAATTCTAACTTGTACATTCTTTTAGCTGTTGATTATGTATCGAAGTGGGTTGAGGCAATACCCACAAGGACTAATGATGCCGCTGTAGTGTGTAGGTTTGTCGAAGAATATATTTTCTGTAGGTTTGGTGTACCAAGAATGATCATTAGTGATGGAGGTACGCACTTCCAGAATCAAAAGTTCACGGCACTGTTAAGAAAGTATGGGGTAAAGCACAACATTGGTACCCCGTACCACCCACAAACTCAAGGGCAAGTGGAGGTCTCCAATTGGGAGATTAAGAAGATCTTGGATCGTACTGTGGCTTCCATGAGAAAGAATTGGAGTACCCTGCTACCGGATGCTTTGTGGGCGTACAGGACGGCATTTAAGACACCTATAGGCACTACGCCTTTTAGGTTGGCTTATGGTCGGGCCTGCCACTTGCCGGTGGAATTAGAGCATAAAGTGCATTGGGCGCTGAGGAAGCTAAATGTTAGCTATGATGAAGCAGGAAAGTAAAGGTTGCTTGAGCTCAATGAACTAGATGAGCTGAGGATGAATGCATATGAAAGCTCGCGGATCTACAAGGAGAGAACAAAGTTGCTGCATGATCGCCATATTCAAATGTGCATATTCAAGAAAGGATATCGTGTACTCTTGTTCAACTCCAGGCTGAAACTGCATCCCAGGAAATTGAAATCCCGATGGAGTTGACCATTCACCGTAGAGGAGGTCAGGCCACATGGTGCAATCATGGTGCATGATGGCGAGACAACATTCCTGGTCAATGGACAATGATTGAAATTGTACTTCGGTGAAGATTACACAAGGAAAGTGAATGAGGTCAAACTCATTGCGCTTCCGGATGCATGAGGAGCTTCAAGTCGTCTAGCCTAAGACGTTAAATAAGGGCGCTTGTTGGGAGGCAACCCAGCCATCGCTAGTGTAGTTAGTTCTTTCACATTTTGTACTTTGATTTGATTTGACTTTGTTTTTAGTGTAAAAAAGGTATCGTGATCGTTTGCTCAATGTGCAAGACTGAGGCAGAGTCGATACCATCGACCCTTGTGTCGATGGTATCGAGCTGGGTACAGGTTGACGGCTGCAAGAATCACACTGCGTTGATACTATCGACGGCCTCGTCGATGGTATCGACACATCATCAGGTTGATCACAACAATGAGGTCGATAATATCGACCCGGGCATCGATACTATCGAGATCTCTGGAGATATTCAGACGGAAATTGTCTCAATGAAGTCAATACCATCGACGGCCTCGTCGATGGTATCGACCAAGTTACAGGCAGAAAGCGGCGGCGGGGCCTCGCGAGGGTGTTGCCCTAACTAGACGTCGATACTATCGACTTGTGTTGATAGTATCGACGCGACACGTCACCGATCCGCGAGAGGAAATCAACGGCGATCGCTGCATCGAGAGAGTCGATCTGTGGGACGGGTCAATACCATCGACACGTCATCGATCCGGGTCCCCCACATCAAGCCATCAATGACCGTCGATACCAGCGGCAGACGGATTGTGCTACAGGAGTAAATACCATCGACTCACGTCGATGGTATCGACGGGCATACAGCAGCACCGACCACAGTTATATAAGGGATGGATTGTCGTCATATGACGTCACAACTTCAGAGTAATCCTTCTCCACTTGTTCCGTGCATCTTTGTGAGAAATCAGAGCCCAGCTACGTGTTGGGTTTTTGTGGAGAAAACATGCGCGGTGGAAGCGATAAATCCACGCAACCCGTAATAGGATCTCGTCGATAACAGCGTATTCGGAAATAGGTTTGCGGGATATACCTTATCGCGGAGCAAGTCCGGCGATGTCCCGCTGCACGACGGTGCAACGCTGCTTGTCAAACACGGACGGATCTTCTCTCCCGTTCGCTGTCGCAGGTTGATCCGGCGATGCTCCTTTGCGGCAGTGACGTACGTTGCTCGCAGCACGTACAGGTGGTCGTTGACGTCCTCCGAACGCAGGCGTCAAGGCGTCTGCGTCTCTACTTCGTCCACGCGGATGGACAGAACTCCACGTCGCGCTTATCAAGCCGGCGGGAAGGAGCGTGTCTCTGCGGCGGCGTGCTAGCGGCGTGTTGCTCTCCTTTCTCTCCTAAGGACGGCGACGGCTAGGTTTACGTACGTGAGCGTAACCTAGCTGCGTCTCTCTATATCTAATATAGATATCGGCCGTCTATCCTCCTTTAAATAGGATAAGAAGAGAAGTAGGGTTTCCTAAACCCATCGGTAAACAAAAACGTTGCATTAATTAAAACGCTCGTGGATTAATTAGAATATTTCGGAATTCATTAATTAACCAAATAATCGCATTAATTGATTAATTAATATCCGACTCCATGCAATCGCTTGGGATGGCTCTACGGGCATACATATACCAACAGACTCCCACTTGCACTTAGAGCCAGTCACTCCAATATTATTCTAATCGATTACATAAACATTTTAGTAATCAATGCGATTCGAAGCAATTTCAATCAAATCCACAATTATACTCCTATTCCCACACATCCTGTGCGTGTGACCCGGTAGGCTCCAAATTACGTTGGCAGTGATATCCATAATCATATTATGATTTCACAAGCAATGATTGGTATCTAGCAAGACTTCATTGCTGCCCAAGTAATTGGAGAAGTTGGAGAACAACTTGACCTATCATTCATGACTGGTGTTATAGTGATTGTATAGTTCCTTTGTCGCTGATATCCGGATTGAACTCAAGTCATGGAATTGTTATCCTCTTCAATGTTCAATCCATGTTCCTTGAACTAGAGCAGACTGTCTGAGATATATGTAAGCTCAATATCACATATTGATTCACATCAGCATGGCCATGCATTTCTCAGTCTCGCTTATCAAGTGGCTGAAATATCAAACTCCCGTAGGAAGGACAAATTCCATCTACATCACTCACAGTCATCCCCATGTGTCACAGTGCACCCAAGCACCATCTTTATAGCAATCCTTATTCATGACCACGGTGGATGATGTCAAAGTACACCGAACGACATGTGATAAGTGTAGTGATTTCAGGTCTAAGAACCACAATCACCACCATCATTATGAGATGTGACTCTAACTACCAATCATGGTATCCATGTGTCACTCTCAAGGTGGGTCTATCCGATACACTGTTCTCTAACAAGTATCTATGTATTTGGTTTGATATCTCCATATCATGGATAATGAGATTCTTCCATCAACCAACATACATTCTAATCTTATGTGTTATTGATGTCTATGGATATTTCCACAATAACAACCGATTAGGGACAGAACAAGAATACATACTCTTAGCATACATATGATCTCACTGTTCAGGTCATCAACCCGAAGACATATTTCATTGAGTATATTATTCTATAGACATCTATAAGTCTTATGGTCATCTCACAATATAAAACACAAACATATAGATTGGAAACTTGCCTTTATTGATATGATCAATGTAGTATTACAAATCATTTACATAGTATCCCATTACAATCATCGAATGATAGTCTCTATGGGCATACATACCAACAGATTCTCACTTACACTTATACCCAATCACTCATGAATCTCAATCTAAGTGATCGAACATGTCTGTCATGTTTCTGCTGTGAAAGTGCTTTTGTGAGCGGGTCAGCCACATTGCTTTCTGTAGGTACTCTGCAAATCTTCACATCTCCTCGTTGTACGATCTCTCGTATGAGATGGAACTGCCGTAGAATATGTTTGGAACGTTGGTGCGATCTTGGTTCTTTAGCTTGTGCAATTGCTCCATTGTTGTCACAAAACAACTCAATTTCATCACCAGCGCTTGGAACCACTCCAAGTTTAGAAATGAACTTCTTGATCCACACAGCTTCCTTTGCAGCATTAGATGCGGCAATATATTCGGCCTTTGTTGTAGAATCCGCAACCATCTCTTGCTTGGAACTCTTCCAACTCACAGCTCCGTTATTCAGGCAAAACACAAATCCAGATTGCGATCTGTAGTCATCTTTGTCAGTTTGGAAGCTAGCATCGGTGTAACCCTTTACCACGAGCTCTTCCTCACCACCGTATACCAAGAATTGATCCTTAGTTCTTCTCAAGTACTTTAGGATGTTCTTTACGGCTGTCCAGTGACATTCACCTGGATCTGACTGATATCGGCTCGTCATGCTCAAAGCATACGACACATCAGGACGAGTACATAACATTGCGTACATGATAGATCCAATTGTTGATGCATATGGAATCTTACTCATGCGTGCTCGTTCATCACATGAACTAGGACACTGGGATTTAGAGATTGTAACCCCATGGGACATGGGCAAGTTACCTCTCTTAGAACCCTCCATGCTAAACCTCTTTAGCACCTTGTCAATGTATGTGCTCTGGCTTAGGCCTAGAAGCCTTCTAGATCTATCTCTATATATCTTAATCCCAAGTATATAGGATGCTTCGCCTAAATCCTTCATAGAAAAAGTCTTCCCTAGCCAACCTTTTACTGTCTGAAGAGTAGGGATGTCATTTCCCATCAATAGTATGTCATCCACATACAATATGAGAAATACGACTGTGCTCCCACTAACCCTTTTGTAAACACAAGGTTCATCTTCATTTTGACTAAAGCCAAACTTTTTGACTACTTCATCAAAACGTAGATTCTATCTCCGAGATGCTTGCTTCAATCCATAGATTGACCTTTGTAGCTTACAGACTTTATTGGCTTCCTTTGGATCGATAAAACACTCAGGTTGTATCATGTACACATCCTCGAGTAAATTCCCATTAAGGAATGTTGTTTTAACATCCATATGCCAAATCTCATAGTCATGATAAGCTGCAATGGAAAGCATGATCCTGATGGATTCAACCATGGCAACTGGTGAGAAGGTCTCGTCATAATCAACACCTTGAATTTGACGGAATCCTTTCGCAACCAATCTACCTTTATAGGTTTGAACATTTCCATCCATGTCAGTCTTCTTCTTGAAGACCCACTTGCACCCTATGGGTCTTACCCCTTCGGGTGGATCCACCAAGGTCCATACCTTGTTGGTGTACATGGATTCCATCTCATATCTCATGGCTTCGAGCCATTTCTCAGATTCTGGTCCCTTAGTAGCTTCTAGATAGGAAGTTGGCTCATCTGCTATGCCCAATTCGTCACTGTCTTGAGTCACGAGAAATCCAAATCTCTCAGGCTCAATTCGTGTCCTACTAGACCTACGAGGTTCCTGTGTTACATTTGGAACTTGAAATTCCACAACAACTTGTGAGTCCTCATGTTCCTTATGTACCTCCTCAGGTTCTCTTCTTTCTTGTTGGTCTCGAAATTCTTCGAACTCTACATTCCTCCCACTAATTCCTTTGGAAATAAATTCCTTTTCAAGAAATACAGCAGTCCTAGCAACAAACACTTTGTTGTCAGTTGGTGTGTAGAAGTAGTATCCCCGAGTTTCCTTGGGGTATCCAACAAAATAGCTTTTTTCCTATTTGGATCCAAGCTTTTTAGGAAATTGTTTCCTAACATAAGCTTCACATCCCCAAATCTTTAACATAGACAAATTGGGACGATTCCCATTCCATATCTCATATGGTTTGAACCGATTTGGAAGGTACACGGTTAAGTGTAAACGCTGCAGTTTCTAGAGCATATCCCCAGAATGATATTGGAAGTTCGGCTGAACTCATCATTGATCGTACCATGTCTAATAATGTACGATTCCTTCTTTCTGACACACCATTATGTTGTGGTGTACCAGGTGGAGTCCATTGTGATACAATACCACGGTCTCTCAGAAGGTCCTCAAACTCTTGGCTTAAGTATTCGCCACCTCGATCTGAACAGAGTGCTTTAATACTCTTACCAAGTTTCTTCTCTACTTCATTCATGAAAGTCTTGAACATTTCAAGAGTTTCTGACTTGTGTTTCATAAGATATACATAGCCATACCTACTGAGGTCATCAGTGAAGGTAATGAAGTATTGATAGCCTCCTCTAGCATTTGATCTAAAAGGTCCACATACATCAGTATGTATGAGCCCTAGCAGATCACTGGCTCTCTCACTGTGTCCAGTGAAAGGAGTTTTGGTCATCTTCCCTAATAAACATGCCTCACATGTCTCTAATGATTCAAAATCAAAAGAGTCTAGATAACCATCATTATGGAGTCTAGATATGCGCTTCTCGTTTATGTGCCCAAGACGACAATGCCATAAGAATGTTTTGTTTGATTTGTCAAGTTTTAACCTTTTGGTATTTACATTATATATGCTAGTCTCAAGTTCTAACAAGTAGATACCATAAGACATAGGGGCATTGCCATAAAAGATCTCATCTTTAGATATAGAAATAATTCCATTCTTAATGTGAAATTCAAATCCACTCTTGTCCATACAAGATACATAAATAATATTTCTATTAATGGCAGGTACATAATAGCAATTCTCTAATTCTATTACAAGGCCCGTAGGCAAAGATAAACTAATAACTCCAACTGCGGTGGCAGCAACTCTTGCTCCATTAGCAACCCGCAGCTCGACTTGGCCCTTTCGTAAAGGCTTACTTCTTATCAGATCCTGAAGTGAAGATCTCTATCCCCTGCTTCTTCTTCCTCAATTCCTCCAGGTAGAGAGGACAGTTTCTTTTCCAATGTCCAGGCTGGTGACAATGGTGACAACTGCCTTCTTTGGAGATCCCACCTTTAGCTTTGAGCGCGGATGACTTTGGCTTCTGCCCGACCTTAAAACTTTTCTTAGCCTTGCCTTTGCCTTTTGACTTTCCCTTTGTCTTGTTGATCATCATCACAGACTTGGGCTTGTCTTTCTTCATCTGTGCTTCAGCTGTCCTCAACATTCCCAACAATTCTGACAATGGCTTGTCAAAATTGTTCATGTTGTAGTTCATGACAAAATGATTATATGATTCAGGCAACGATTGTAGAATCACATCAGTGGCCAACTCTTGACCTAGGGGAAATCCCAGCTTGGATAGGCTTTCCACGTACCCAATCAAGGTGAGTATATGGGTGCCAACTGAGTCTCCCTCTTTCATCTTGCTTTTGAACAACGCCTTTGAGACATCATATCTCTCCTGTCTTGCTTGATGTTGATACATGTTCTTGAGATGTGTTACCATCTCCATGACATTCATGTTCTCATGTTGCTCTTGCAACTCATAGTTCATTGAGCACAACATTAGGCACTTGACATCCACGGCTTCATCAAGGTGCTTCTTGTAAGCATCCTTTTCAGCCTTGGGCGCATTTACGGCGGGCTCCTCTGGCTCTGGTGTTTCAAGGACATAGAGCTTATGCTCATGTGTGAGAACAATTCTCAACGTCCTAAACCAGTTTTGAAAGTTGGTTCCGGTAAGTTTGTCCTTCTCAAGGACTGATCGCAACGAGAACGTGTGAGTGTTGTTTGCCATTTGATTGCTACAAAAGAAAAAATTTGCATTTAGTCCAAAACATTTTGACTTGTAAAGATTTGATAAACGAGATTAATTAGGCCTTAAATTAATTACGCTCCCACTATTTTATTCAAATTGATAGCCCTCACTATCAACTCGGAAGATTGCAACGCACAACCTTCTAGTGAGCCAAGACCCAAAATAATTGGATCAATGCCCAGCCAACGTTGGCGTCAAAGACCAAATACTAAGGTAGGCAACTTTTTCCAATTGCATCATATGCAACTCTTGGATAGATGATCATGCACAACTCCTTGCCATGATGCATCTGTGTGCCTCTAGGTACTTGATCCTATCAAGGTTCCCTAGTTAAGTCCAACCCATAAGCCAACACGATGAGTGTGCACCCTCCGGAGGCAGACCCACACACCCACCATCACACTTCCACGAGATAGACAGTGTACCACGCGGAGGCGTGCCCACACATAGTCGATCAAGCTTTTCATGTGTGTTGCTTTATGGAAGGCAAATAAAACTTAATATTATTAATTGAGGGATTTAATTTATACATATATATATATCCAAACACTACATACTTATAGTATGTATCATATACTACTATATCCACAACCACAAACGATAGACATGCAATCACAAATACATCGGTTATGGCCATACTATTGTAATCCTTGGGAGAAACAAAGGATTACGGTCCACCTATGGTCTTATGCATCTCATGCAACACCTTTGAAAACAACCTGTAAGCCTGTAATGATCAACATTACAATGAACAACTTCATGGATGCTTCGTGAGGTTGGACCTTCAAGTTGCTTCTTGGAATGGGATCTTCTTGTTGCTTCTCCTTGGACGTTCCGTGGAGTTGGATCTTCAGGTTGCTTCTTGGAATTAGATCTTCATGGTGCTTCTCCATGGACACTCCTTGGAGTAGGATCTTCAAGTGGCCTCCTTACATCAAGTTTACAAAGACTAAAACTAATCCTATCTCTATTACATCATATGAGTACAAATATAAAAGGAAAGAATTAATTACACTTTGAAATAAGAGATGAGGCTCGGCATGCAAGCCGAATACTTTATACAAAGGATCCATATGTAACCATTATACATCCATAGAATTCACAAACAAACATATCCACAAGATCGACATCCACATTCATTCACAACATTCACAAAAGGGGATACTAGGCCATAACCGTGCATGCACTCACCACATAAAACAGATTTTGAAGGCGACGTGTATGCTATCATAGGTATATCTACATATACGTATATACATATTAAAATTGCAGTACTTTTAATGCGGGACATTCCCCATTAAATGAATTTTGACTCCCACGCAGACAATGCGGGGTACACAAGGGCAGCGCCCCTGTGCGAGGATCCCGCTGCCCGGTCAGCGGGCGGGGGTCGAGGGGAGGCCGCCCCTCGCGGGGTCTCAGGGGCAGAGCCCCTAAAAGGTCTACGGAATTTTACTTCCGTGCACTTAGGAAAATCACTATTTTCCATAGTCGACCCCGTCCAAAACGTCAAAAAACAATAGCATGCGGCGTATGTGGAATTAGGTTTAGATTTACACATTAACAGGTTTAATTCGCATCGTATGCAACATAAAACAATATACATCGATTCGATCATATCAAAACGAATCCAATTACACCGTAGATCGACGCTGCTCTGATACCACTGTTGGGTTTTTGTGGAGAAAACATGCGCGGCGGAAGCGATAAATCCACGCAACCCGTAACAGGATCTCGTCGATAACAATGTATTCGTAAATAGGTTTGTGGGATATACCTTATCGCGGAGCAAGTCCGGCGATGTCCCGCTGCACGACGGTGCAACGCTGCTTGTCAAACACGGACAGATCTTCTCTCCCGTTCGCTGTCGCAGGTTGATCCGGCGATGCTCCTTTGCGGCAGTGACGTACGTTGCTCGCAGCACGTACAGGTGGTCGTTGACGTCCTCCGAATGCAGGCGTCAAGGCGTCTGCGTCTCTACTTCGTCCACGCGGATGGACGGAACTCCACGTCGCGCTTCTCAAGCCGGCGGGAAGGAGCGTGTCTCTGTGGCGGCGTGTTGCTCTCCTTTCTCTCCTAAGGACGGCGACGGCTAGGTTTACGTACGTGAGCGTAACCTAGCAGCGTTTCTCTATATATAATATAGATATCGGCTGTCTATCCTCCTTTAAATAGGATAAGAAGAGAAGTAGGGTTTCCTAAACCCATCGGTAAACAGAAACGTTGTGTTAATTAAAACGCTCGTGGATTAATTAGAATATTTTGGAATTCATTAATTAACCAAATAATCGCATTAATTGATTAATTAATATCCGACTCCATGCAATCGCTTGGGATGGCTCTACGGGCATACATATACCAACACTACGAGCATCCACAGTGCGCGTTCTTTACCGAGCCTTCATCGAGCGGAGATCATCTTCTCCGACCTTCTCTGAGCTCCATCTTCTAATCTTTCTTCTTCTACGACAATGGTGCATGTTGCCAGCGCATCCTCTTCACGTGTGAATCCGATGGAGATTCATGAGTTCGTCCCTCCACCAACTGCTTCTATTCCGCATCCGCGGACCGTTCATCCTTCCGCGGAGGTTCGGAAGGTCTACGAGGAGATCATGAAAAGAAAGATTGAGCTGACCCTTTACGTCGACCGCGACATGATCCGTAATTTGGGGTTCGAGGCTAATCTGGCCTACGTGCTCAAGGGGCAGGCAAGGCATACGGGCAGGAGGCCCGACAAGTTGGAATTCCATGCCGATGGCCAGCCGTTCTTCGGTGAATAGCCGACATACAAGGAGCTAGTCGTAGAATTCATGGCGTCGCTGGACATATGTGTTGTGCCAAACGACATCATCGCCACGGATCGTGAATGGATCAAGGGTCGTGTTTCCTTCCGGCTGTTCAACAATGATTACAATCTCACCCTCCGGAAGTTCAACTCTATCTATAACTGGAACCATGGGTGAGATCAGTACCGGAGGCCAGACAATCAGACTGATTATGATGCTATCTTCGGCGAGCTAGTGACTGTGCCGCCGGGAAAATCTGTGAGCTACCACAACACGGCGGTAGCGGATTTCGAGCATCCGTTCATGCGGATTCTTCATCGCATGTTGTGCACCACTCTCTTTGCTCGTGGTGATCTGTCTCTTAGCAAGTTCCAGGAGACAGACCTGTTTTTCCTGCACAAGTTACTAAAGCGGGAAGAGTGTAACTGGGGAGCATTTTTCTTGCAGCGTGTGTTGGCTGTAAAGAGGAGTACGCGGAAGGCTCCAATTCACTTTGGTGGGCTCATCACACCACGGGCCCACTATCTTAGGTTGAATTTCTCCCAGCTGACTCCTCTCTCCAACAGAAGCAAGGTTAATTTGCAGCATCTTCACCGCCCCAACCTCATCCTACTGCGTGATGGATTGGCGTATGCACACTGCCACATTAATCACGCTTATCAGGAGTGTTCGCTTCCCGACCCCGTCTTCCATATTGAGGGCGCTCAGCATTTTCGATGGCATGTCATTGCCATCGAGAGTTCGGATGAAGACGGCGGCAATGACGACAACGACGGTGACGAGGCTGAAGAGGAAGAGGAGGCTTTAACTCCTCTTCGCGCACGAGTGTCACCTAGGAAGTGTCCCCGCATGCATCCGGGTGCATCTTCTTCTTACCAGCCTCTGCCACCACAACCCTCACAGCAAAGCGAGGATGTCTACTCCATGCAAGGGATGTATGCAATGCTGCAGGATATTCATCAAACGCAGCAGCAACACACAGCCTCATATGCCGGTATTCAGGATATGACAAACCAGTTGCTAGATAATCAGCGGGCTATCTTTGAAAATGAGTGCCTCCTCCTCGACAACCAACAACACATTCACGACAGGTTGCATAGGATGGAGATGCAGCAGCAGCCCTTCTATGATCATTACTAGAGCCAGAACTACTTTGGGGGTATCCACAACCTCCGCCCATGCCCCAGTATGATCCGAGCTTTTAGGGACAGTACCCGTCTTGGGACCCCACAGCCCCGCAGTACCCGCCTCCACCGGAAGAGTGATCGGTATCACTATTCCACCCTTTAAGGTTGTTTTTTACTATGAGGCCATAGTCGAATTCAAGCTTGGGGGTGAGTTGGAACAGCTCTATCCTTTAGTTTTCTCAGTTTTTAGTTTTTATTGTTTTGTTTCGTGTCATTTATTTCTTACAATCTTAGTTTGTTTGTTGGATCCACATTCTATCTAGTGTAATTGTGGATGTCTTAAGTCATGTGTCATCTCATTTGCTTGTACATGGGAATTAAGGGAAAAGTTAAAAAAAAATTAGTGTTTGCAAGCTTGTGTTGTTCAACTTTGAGCACATAACTTAAGAAAATGATTGGGTTTGTCAACTTTAAAATAGAAAATCACAACTGTACATTCCTAATGATACATGAAAAGTGGACGGAATTGGTTGTGTGAGCCTAAACTGACCAAATGATAATGAGACTTTAATTTGAAGTAAGAGAGAGAAACCTCTTAATTACTACACAGGTCAGTAAGGAGGGACACATAATAATTTACAAAGGTTAAGTCAATTAGTCTTGTGATCTATCCACCTCATTGTTTTTCATAATCCACTATAAGAATTGGAAGTACATTACGGTTTTAATCTTCTTGAATGCATCTCATGTAGATAGGTCTTGCATTGCAAAGTATTTTCACATGTTTTGCATGAAAATAAAAAATAGAGTAGCTATATATGCACGTTATCCTTAGGTGTGTGTCATTTAGCTGCATTAATAATTTTTATGCATACAGTACATCATGTATCTTATTTCTTCTGAAACAATAAGGGTGATTAACTTGTTCCATACCTCCTAAATGCTTCAAACATTTGAGCTATGCAGAAAAAGTGAGCCCAACAAATAATTCATGGTCACTTATGGATATAAGGGCCTATAAAAAAAGAAAAAGAGAGAAAAAAAGGAAAAAAACAGAATTGAGAAGTAATAAAGAATGAGAGGGAGAAAGGAACATGCTTTTCAATACATAGTAAGAAGAATAATAACATGATGTTGTTCTCTTATATATTCCATCTCACCTTGATACGGAATGATAGTGCATGCATCATTCCACCCAAATGAAGGCATTAGGGCATTTACACTTGCATATGCATCATTTAGGGCATGTTTGCTTTATGCATGTTGAAACTGTATAATGCTTTCATTTCTTCCATGAGCCACCCATTTCATCCACCCGTTGCTCAAATTGGTAGGCCACCGTGATTTTCTCCTCACTTGTGAATATCAGGAGAGCTTCTTTCATGTAGATAGTAGTTAGGGCGAGCAACGTAGAATAGGAGATCACAAGATGCACCGAGTCTGAACCGGTGAATTTTATTATGCTAACTGCCTTATATGATAGTGTTCATCAATTTTGAGGTAGATATCTTTTATGGATGATTATTGTCACCTTTAGGGTAATTATCATTCCGTGGTTAGTAAGGGTCGGGATGTGAATGTCCGGTGGGGATCATATGGTGATGTTTGTTGTGATGATCTGTTCTTTAGTTGACCCTTGCAATTCTATTCTAAAGTTTAGTTGCTCGAGGGCGAGCAATGTTCAAGCTTAGGGGGGTTTGATGTGATGATTTTGAGTCGCATTTATAGACATATTTTACTTGTGTTTTATGCATTTATTGGTCATTTTGGTGGTTAATATTGCATGATTCATTTATTTTGGTCTATGATCCTTCTCTATGTCAAATCTCCCTTATTTTAGTGTTTTGAGCATAAATGAGTACAATAATATGTTTTATTTCGGCTTATGTGGTTTTGTGTTGCAATTTTAGGAAAAATGAATATCTGCTGCTGTCGATACCATCGACAGTGGTCGATACCATCGACACGACCACAGGTTGCCAGCTGCAAGGAGCATCGCAGAGTCGATACTATCAACATAGAAGTCGATGGTATCGAGATACCATCAGGTTGCTGGCGAGAAGACAGTCGTTACTATCGACCCTAAAGTCAATACTATCGACATGTGGAGCTTCAGCGACGGAAAAGGACAAAAAACTGACAGCTAAGAGAGTCGATACCATCGACCCTCGTCGATGGTATCGAGTTAGCATCAGTCGCAACAAAGAAAAGAAAAGAAGACCAGCCGATACCGTGCAAGGTCGATACCATCGACTCGCGTCGATGGTATCGACACCGTCAGATACAAGTTTGCTTCAGATCGATCTAAATCTGATGACTATGATATTTTTTCAACCTAACTCGGTGATTATACCTAATGACAGTGGCCAAGAGTAGGGGATCACGTCATTAGTTGTTGCACACGTCCCGAGAAGGTGCGGAGAGAAGAACGGAGCCCAGAAGCACGCCCCAGCCGTTCCGGACGCCGAAGAAGACGTTTTCCACCGCCGAAAGGCCGGAGATCGTGCATTCTACGCCAAGGAACGCTTGGATCTTCTCCATTCAGGGGTTTCACTACTTAATCACGTTTTTCTCCATGTTTCCCCTTTTCTCTACCATGTTTTGCTCTGAGATGAACATGTGGGGCTAATCCCCTTTATCTTTAGGACCGGGAGTAGCCCGGGGAATCATTATATGACAGTTTTATCATAGTAATTCATCTTTTATCTCTTAAATCCATGGTATGATTTCGCTTTCTCAATTATATTGTTATGCTTGATCACCATAATAATAATCTAATACCCTTAATTACTTTGAAAGAAGAACTAATGGTTGAAAAGAGACGAAATTCACATTAATTGACAAATCCCTTGAACAAGGTGATGTAAGGTTAATGGTGGAAACCCAGAGGTCGTTTCTAATGCACTTATTTTAGGGTATAGGTTACTACGACGGTGGAACCGACCTAAAAATAGGTAGTGAATTGTACCACGACAGTGGGCAATTCTGATTACAGGCCACTACCCGGATAGAGAGATAAATCTTAGTAACTATATAGAAATTCATGCAATGATAACCTGCGGTGAAACCACAACCCTAAAGATTTTCACCTGAATTGATTAAACTAAACCTTTAATCAATTGTTTTATTTTGTTTTCTTTTCTTTTAATTTTAAAACAACTCTCAAACCATTTTAACTGGCTTAGCTAATCGCAAACAGTTAGTAGTAGTCTACCGATAGTTCAGTGTCCATGTGTTCGACTCGGGCCTCATAAGGGCCTATACTACTTTAACGCGTGCACTTGCGTTATACGCACGGTAAAATCGTGTCTATATGCTCCAACCTTGAGCTATACATGCTCATGTTTACTAAAGAGCTACATCCTTGTAGAACCTCTATTTGACTTGATCCTTGCAAGATAAAGCTTCACCATTACACCTTAAGTCTATTGAGTCCATAAATTTTGGATGTAGCTTCCAGATCTTGACGAAAATATCAACTCATGCCCCTAGTATACCGACTCCATTTGATCCAAAGGATTCTCCATCTTGATTGAGATGTCACCCGATAGCATGTGGTGTATCCATCTTTTCCTACCATGCACCATGGTCATGGACCATGACCTAAAATTTGACAACCACTGCTCCTTCATGATGTGTGTTTACTACACGTATTAAATGGAAGTACACGTATCAAAATAGTATAGGCCTATGAGGCATCGAGTGTCGAACTCAGTGAAACATATCCAAAGAATAATAATAAATCTGATTCAATTAGCTCTACCTCATGAAAAAGGTGATTGAGTGATTAATAAACTAATTACAAGAATTTAATTAAAATAATGAGTTTGTTATCACAAGTAGAATGGATTCCTCAGGATTACAATTTGACCATGGTTTACACTACAATTAACATCATTTATTAACATGTATTACTCATAACCTTGAACCAAGAGACCTATCATAAGAACTACCTGCTCTCACAATACAATTCACTACCTAATCTAATATATAGCCCACTCTCATAGTGATTTAATTATTATTTAGGTGCTTCAATGAATCCTCTGGGCTATTCCTTTCACAATCGTAAGCCCTCTCTCAAGGAATTCCATTAATTGTGTAATATTTATGACTTTCTAATCCTAAATCCCTCTCTCGAAGCAATTAAGGATCTGATAAATTAGCTATGTTGATCAGGCACAATTAATTCATTATGCAATCATAGTATTATATCCAGAAATTGGGAAGAACATATATATCAACCCATAATGTCAAAAACAATGCATAACTTGGCTACTGATGACCTCCTAAGGAATTAGGGGATTTTCCCCATATTATTTCAATTTCCATACACATAGAGGGAAAAGGAGACGAAGAGGAAAATATCAAAGACTAATGGAAACCCCTAGAGAAGATGATATGGATGACTCCCTCTGACGAATGTAGCTTTCTCCTCTCCTAGATCTTCTCATGGCTCTCCTCTGTCATGAAATGAACTAACGTGTGATGATTAGGTCTAGACAAAATCCTCCCTATTCATAATATCGACATAGGGCATCATTCAGGAATGGTCGTTGGATTAATCATCATCTTCAATCTCATCTGATCATGACAAGACGGTACCACCAATAGGAAGTCATTGGCATGAATTCTCTTATGGATGCATGACTCTATGTATGTGTTAGTACTAACAACTAGGGTGTCAATATAACTGAGTTGTTTCCTGACATCTCTAACAATTTTTCTATGTAAAAGATGGTACCACCGAATGGAGGTCGGTGGCACCGAACCACTTTAGGTGTGTTATTGTCCATCAAGTAGGTAGTACCAAAATTATGGTCAGTGCCACCTAGCATCTTCAGTTCATGATTGTTCTTTTTCTTCTTCTATCGGTACAATCGACAGGGTAGTCAGTATCACCCAACTGAATCAGGACTTGTCAATTTACCTATAATTTGAAATATAGAACATAAGTCCAATAATTTATGACAAATCAATATAAAATATAAATAATAGATAATATTTGATGCAAGCATGTGTCACATGCTAATGATGATAAACCATGCATATGTAGTATGAAAATGAGCAAATATGCCTAAAATAGATAATCAAATAGCCTATGAAAAATAGATAATATTCAGTGCATCAAACTCTCTTAAGCTTAAATGTTGCTCATCCTCGAGCAACACTACCCTCAGACATATTTGAAACAAGTCAGGAAAAGGACAAATAATGTGAACTTCATTTCTCAACTACCCCCACCTGGCGGTCCGAAACCAGCCCTGACCGACCACTAAATAAATAACTACTCTTGAGTGACAAAATATGTTCATTAAAGATGTCCACCCCTAGATGAGGGAGACATTCTCAGTAGAGAAGTTAATATTGTTGGGATGTTTTTCCAAAGATATTATCATATGATGATTGTAATGGCATGACTTCTAAATGATTTTATTAATAACAAAGGCATTCTTCTAATTTATTATGTTATGTTTAGTTATGAGATAATGAAGTAACCAAATAAATGTCTAAATGATGATTTTACTCAATTATGTATGTCTTCAAGTACATGACTTGAACAATGATATCATATGTATGTTAAGAGTATATACATTCTTATTATGTCCCTAGTCGAATGTTATTATGGAAGGCCGATAGATAGAAATAGCACATAACACTAGAGTGTTTGTTGGTTGATGAAAGAATCTCATCAATCATGATATGTGACATCAAACCAAACACCTGGATACTTATTAGGGAATAATGTATCAGATAGACCCACCATGAGAGTGACACATGGAAAACATTACAATGGTAGTCATAGCTAGTTCTCATAGTGTTGGTGGTGATTGTGGTTCTTAGACTGGAAGTCACTACACTCATCCCATGTCGTTCAGTATACTTTGACATCATCCACCGTTATCTTGAATAAGGGTTTCTATAGAGATGATGATTGGGTCCACTGTGACACATGGAGGTGAACGTAATTGATGTAGATGGGATTTGTCCCTCCTACTGGAGTATGATATCATGGCCAATTGATTAGTGAGATTGAGAAATGCATGTCCATGCATAAGTGATTCATAATGTGATATTGAGCTAACACATATCTTAGACAATCTGCTATAGCAAGGAACAAAGATTGAATGTTGAAGAGCATGACTACTCCATGCGTTGAGTTCAATCTAGATGTCAGTGATAAAGGAACTATACAAACACTACAACGCCAAACACAAATTGTAGGTTGAAGTTGTTCTTCAACTTTCCACTTACTTGGGTAGCAATGATGTGTGACACAGCACCGCTCTTTGCTTGTGATGTCATAAATGGTTATGAACATTCACTACCAACGTAATATGGGACCTATAGGGTCACACACATAGGATACACCTATAAGAGCAGTTATGATCATGAATAATAATAGAATTGATTACTTAAGTGTTTAGGTATTCAATTTCAACATCATTTGACTGACTGGATTCCCAACCTATGGGTTCACATGATGAAATGACCGGTTGGAGTGTCAGGTTCATTGAATATTGCATTGGCTGGATTTTGGATGAATCAGGCACGAGTCAACTGGTTCACTGAGTGAATTGATCAACTCATAGTCATGAGACAATCAGTTTATGAGATGATCCACCTGGTTCATGAGAGTAATTCATTTTCATCAAGGATTAGTGTTGACGGGATGTCATGCATTAATTGGATTAGAATTTTTAATATAATGGTGTTTGGAAAAAATGATGAAATGACCGGTTCACTGGGTGAACTGATCGTCTCTATGCCAACCGATCATTTCACTGCCGAACTGATCATTTTTCCTATCATGGGTTGTGAGAATTCATGAAATTCAGATTCCTTCCACTCCCACATAGGTTGGGAACCCTGACCCTAACCCCTCCTATAAATAGAGAGAACTGGGGGCTTCCCAGAGACAAAACTCAATTGTCTCTGACAATTGTTGTCTTCTCTAGTTGTAGTAACCAATAGAGAGCCTGAATAAGTCTTGTCTGATAAAGGGATGGATAGCAAGGAAACAATTTTGGGAGAGAAAGTTGGTAACTAGTACACCAATGAGAGGGACAACTCCTTGTCTATTCTATCAGGACAACAAGCATTCTAGGTGGTCTGTGTGAACTTCTATAGAGACATGGATGTCATTTCCTATTCCTAGGAGGACAACATCAACTTGTTGTCCATGGAGAAGGCCAGGAGATACAGTATACGCCATCTGAGTGTAATTGGAAGACAGCTACACAACTACAATGATGAGGAATTTATTTCTAGACTTGCTCTAGGACTAGGTATATCCTCGAAACTATAACGTCCCAGAATTTGAGGCTTCAGATACAATGATCTTAAAAAGAATGATTGGACTACCCATATCACCAAGGTGCACCTTCTTTTTAGTGAGCCCAATACTAAAGAACTCCATAGTTAAGTGTGCTCAGCTTGGAGTAGTACTAAGGCTAGTGGTGGTTTGTGGTGCTAGTCGTCATTCTTAAAACTCTACTAGAGACTTGGGCATTCGACTTGGGTGTTATACATGGTATCTGTAATGACCCCACCTCCCGGTAACCCCCAATTTAGGGAGACCAGAAGGTCGGAGCCATTATCTCATTTAACATGATCAAAGGTTCGACAATTAATCAATAACAATTATTAAATTCTACCAACTATACTGAAATATGGTAAAAATAAAAACATTGCATACCTTTTGAAAACTTGGATCTCTAAACTTCTATCCACATATGAATTCTACTCTAACTGATCCTCCTTGTATTTTAATTCATGTATTTCACAATATGACGATTTACTGTTTGTCCTTTTGTCTTTGAACCTAAAACGCCGACAAACAAAATGTCAGTCAGCATAAAGCTGGTATGTGGGGGAAACAATAATCGTGCAACTATGATAACAATGTAATCAATCAATTATGATTTAAAAAAACAAATTTACATTTTCCGCATAACTACTCAATCCCTACATACCCTAGCATCTATGTTGTCCCTACAGTGGAACTGGATGCTACCTTCCTTATGGTAGATCCCCATTAAACCCCTCATGATCCTACCTAACAGGTGAACCATTTTCTAGGGTTGAGTCACATGGAACTACCCGTAGGTATCCCACTCTTTAACTCATGGCACTACATGTGGGTAGCCCAATTTCTAACTCACGATAACCTAGACCTTGCTCTAGGTTACCATTTTTTAGCCCTTGCAATGCCACAGAGGTGGACCAGGATCTGAGCCAGTCATGTATGCACATTTATAGTGATAATCATAGTCACTTTATGAAATAAAAGGCATCCAACAGTTATTTTCAAGCAACTGATAAAAATGTTCAGAAATCGTCGTGAATCTAAAGAGATTATTCATAAGCGTAACCACATACCTGTCAAGATGATTTGTGACAGAATAATCCATGCAAGAAAGAAATCCAAGGAAGCACACATATCAAGATCCTGAAATAACCATACAATTTCCTTTTATTACTCAGGTCATCAAGATCTATTAAGCCTAGCTCGCTTCCTAGGGTTTCTAGTCCACTTTTAGGGTTTCCTTTGCAATTAGGGTTCCACTTCACTTTTACTATTTTAAACCCCAATTTTATACAATTACTCGCAAACCCTAATTATCTCATTTATTCTTCATGAAAGATATTAAGGTTAACATATAACCCTGATTTCAGGAAAAGCATAATTAACCATCAATTAAGTCCATTAAGCCTCTTTTACAGTAAAGCAACCATTTTATCCTCTTTATCCATGATAAGATCATTATGCTCATTTATCATTAATTAATAGTTCATTATGGTCTAATTCACATATAAACTCTACTTGTCATTAATTCTACCTTTATACATTAGAAAACCCTAATTATTACATTAAGGGTATTTATCCACAATTAGGAACCTTTAAACTTGAAATAGCTTAGAATTATCATATTTCGACTTTAATCATGATTTTAAACAATTAAAGCTATTAAAAATCACAATTATCATCATTAGGGTTTCAAGGCCCATTAAAGCATATTTATGCATATGAAACTCTAAATTAACCATTTACGTGCAAAATTCATCTTTTTTTGTTCCTAATGTTCCTTTTTAACATTAACAGGTTAATACCAACTTTAATCATCCATTAAACCCTACTAGACACATTAATCATCTCAAAATAGGGTTTCTTAATCATTAAAGTGTTAAAGTTGATAACTTCCATTACTTTTTGGATTACAATTAGAATCATGCTTCAATTATATTTTTAATGGATTCCTCATGTTCTGCTGAGAAAAAGTCATATATTATGCATATTAATCCGAGCTACGGTTAAAGAGATATGAATTTTGCTAAATAAACTTACTTTGGGCCAATAGGGAGGCGCCACGTAGCCTCTATACATGCAACATGTTTGCTTTGGGAAAACATTTTGAAAAGATGTTCTTACCCTTGGTTAAGTTGATGATTCTTTAATCTCGTGGAGGGCAATTCCGTCCAATGTCCTCCAGGTTGTCTTCAACCTCGGGAAGCCCTACCTAGCCGCCGTTGCAGCCTGGTGTGGCATCCGTCTCTCGCTCTCTGGGCTGCGATTCTTGCCGGAAGTCACTCCTCCATCTCTGCTACTCCATGGCACACACGGGGCGCCCTCAAACCTTGGCCATGGTGGTCATTTTCCCACTCGCCAAGCCATGCACTACGACCATCATTGCAGCCTTGGTGTCACTGCTGCGCACCCTCTAGGACATGGATTTGATGGCGAAATGGCTCCTTGACACCGTGGTACACCAGGCCTTCATCGCACCCCTCTGGTTCCCCTTTTTTGCATCATGCTCATGGTGATACTTGGGGTTAGGCTTTGAAGATGAAATCAAGGAAGAACAGTGATGTGTGGGATCCTATGGACTTGGCCCAGGGTCATACCCCTTATATAGGGGAGGGTAGATAGGCCCTAGTTGCTTATCCACGAGATCCAAGAGGAAAACAAGTCCCACACTTAAAGGAAACCTATTCCTTCCTTGAGAAGAAATCTTCTCTCTCCTAATGTATTCCTTTAATAAACCATATCTCTTGGATAATTAGGAATTCGAAAATCCTTTCTCTCATTCTCTCTTATGCTTGTCTTTTATTCCATAAGCACGAAATTATCTTTTCCTTAAATAGTAGACTTCAAAAAAATCTTTTCCTTAAATAGAAAATACTTTCTTTTTAGCAATACCACATAATCCATTAATAATGTATTCACATTATATTCTTATTTTCTATTATTGGTATTTTCTCTTTCTATTTCTCCATTGGGACTCCTTGGATCCCAAGAAACTTTATTATTTCGAAATCCTTTTTATTGGATGCTCATTATCCTTCTAGATGCATTTATATTCATTATTTCTGATTATCTTGTTTATTTCTTATTAAAATCTCTTTTTGAGGATTTCTCTTTATTTCTCTTTTATTTTCCTCATTGGTACTTCCTTTTAACATTAGGAATCCTTGGGATACGAAATCCACCAAGGATAACACAATTATACCTCTTTTCACTTATTTTCCACATTTTATCATTGTTTTCAATTTCTTTCTTATTAAAGAAATATGTAATTGATGCTTTCTTTTCTTATTGATTTCTTTTTGCAACTTTGGACTCCTTGGGACCCAAGGAACCCAAGAGGCACAAAATCCACCTTTGTATTACATTCTTTTGTCTTCTAGAGGTTTCCACATCTCTCTTTTCTCAAAAACTCAATTATTCATTTATTATTTGATTTTCCTTATTATTGGGTCCAATAGCCAATAAAGCACACAACACAATCATCAAGGCTATTGTAAACGAATTCCATGTATTCAAAACAAATAATATCTTTATTTGTTCAAATATCTTTAATATGAGAAATCACATTTCTCACCAAATGAACCCAGAAGTTGGGGTTGTAACATCCTTCCCCTCTTATAGGAATTTTGTCCTCAAAATTCCATCAAGCAAACAAACAATTCAGAATAAGACTTTTCCATGTCCATCATTGGCCCCTATGTGGCTTTACCTTATCCATGGTGCTTCCAAAGAACCTTTATCATCACATATTCTTTTCTCTGAGTTCTTGCACCGTGGCATCTATAAACCTCAAGGTGACTCAGGTCATTTCAGCCTCCCTTGGGGCTCACTAGGTTCATTGCTCCGCACATGGCCTGGGTACCTCACATAGTGCTCTACATTGGACACATGTAACTCATCACACATCACTTTATCCTAAGGGGTAAGGTCAACCAAAACCTTCTCCACCAAACCATGTCAAAAGAACCCATGTATCGGGGACTCATCTCCCTTATATATAACTTAGAGGGGTCGGATTTTCATGTCACATATTCCCCCACAGCGAACTGCATGTCAATCTACTTTGCATCAGTTGATGACTCATTTTGTCTCTGACTCCTTTCATCCTTTGCACGATCAAAGAGACTTCATCTGCACACATTGTGGTCCTTTCTTGACCTTCACGAGGTCTCTTTACCAACCTCATCTTAATGAAGTGGCGACCGACACAACCTCCCTTGCAGATCTTCTTTATATCCTGATACTGGCTATGGTGGTTATCATCACATCTTTTAGAGAACAAGAATTGTCTCCATGTATCACCCTGAATGAGCACACATGCTCTCATCAGACCCTTTAGTCTGGATCATACTAACCCTTAGTTAGGGGTGATAAACTATACTAATATCGAGTTCTTCATGTATCTACTTCCACCTTATGAAAGTGAATCTTTAAGTTATGCTCAAGAACTTTTGAACTCACATTATGGTGTAGTTGAACCTTCTCTTTCATATGTAGTTCAACCGGATCTGTCCCTTGCCATAACTCTTTCTTTCTCATGTCATCTAGGTAAGGCGATCTACCATAACCCATATTGCATCATAACCTTCCTTGGTCTAGGGGAGACTTTCCACAACATTCATAGTGATGAACTCCCATTCCCTCTCGGGAACTCTTTATACTTTATTTTAATGCACTGGGTTACTGATGTTCGTCCTTCACCTCCTGGCTTGCATGGCCACATGCCACATGCAACTTCATCTTAGGTATCCAAAGTACCACTGTCACTTATTATCTATATAGTACCATAGCATATGGTGATCTTAAATCATGATCTCCTATATTGTCATGATTCCTTAAGATCGATTCCTCAAAAACCCTAAACCACTCAAATCGGGGTTTCCTTCCAAAGAAGTGCATCTGAGGTTCTACAACCACCCTTTTATCATGATAAGCCCTAGGTTGGCTAACCAAACAACCATTAACTTGTTAGACTGATCTTGTCACCTCTGAGTGTTAGCCAAACTTATCTCTTTTTCCAACTGGGTGTTATCCTATCAACCTCCTCTAGCCTCCATCTAAACTAGGCAGCTGTATCTCATCCAGAGCATCCATTACCACTGCACATCCTTAGATGTTAGGTAATGTTGAAGACATACTCTTCCATGTATTCCACTTATCATCTCGTCTCAAACTCTAAGTCTATCTTCATCAAGAAACTCTGAGCTCATCCTCTTGGTTATCAAACTCAACCTTCTATGCAAGTTCCACATAACTCATGTGACAACATCCTGACAAGATGACTACCTTAATACTCTTGGTGTTTGTAAACCATCCATGCATCGTTCACTCCACAAGGGCATGTTATCATCTCTGTCCTCATACCTCATAGCAACGTTCCAACTCACATCATCTTTATCCTTGGTGTATGGCATGCGTACTGTCCTATCTCTCACTCCCATAACAAGAGGAAATAAACCTTTGATTGCAGTCCAAATATAGAGTTCTTCCTGTTCTAAGAGTAGAGATGGTACACCCCACCTTGTCAGTACACCTTTAAATCTTAGTTGAAATGTGCACCTTATGCCTCAACATCATTCTTGATATCATAGTTACTTCCATAGAAAACTGGTTTCGAACCTACTTGGGTCACCACACAATCCTTATTCATCTCCTCTAGGTCTATAGGGCGCCAACACTTTTGGGGTCATGCCTCTTCCCTTATGCATCCAGAGAGTGCCCTACTCATCTGCCCTTTGGGTCCCATGAGTTCATGAAGGTGATCCATCTCCTAACCCATGGCCCTAAGACAATGATAGTTGTTACCTCCCGGCCCTATGGTCATGTGCAATTAGGGAATTAGGCAACTCCTACTTCCATCAGTCTTATCCCTACCTGACCCTAGGATGGACTTAGGATTCTATTACAGTACATGTATAGCTTAGAACCTTACCCAAGCCTTCATCATCTCTCTCTCTCTGCATTCATGGGCTGACTTCCATCCTTTCATAGGGTCTTGGCAACCTACGTACCTTGGTCAGGCCCCATATCGGTTACCTCCATGGTAACACATCCACATGCACATAGAGATGGTTATCTATGGGTCTATAGGTTCATTCTCATACCATGTACGTTTCACTTAGCTTCTCATGATCTTATGAGACCTCTTTAGGTTTCCACAAAACCCACAAACTAGCACACTCCCAACCAAAGGGTTCCTCTCCCAGGATGGGAGGAAACTAAAACTCTTGACAATAAGGTTACAAACATCCCTAGGGTTTATATTCACATGAGCATGCTTAACCCAGGAGCCACTAAGGCACAAGCAGACCACCTACTAAACCATGCTAGGTCATACTTGTTCTCATCCTCAACATTGGATCAAGATCATACCTTCCCATGTCATCACTTAGCTGTGGGAGGTTCATCACACATACCTTTAAACTCAAGG
Source organism: Alisma plantago-aquatica (assembly GCA_963693085.1). Lineage (NCBI taxonomy): Eukaryota > Viridiplantae > Streptophyta > Magnoliopsida > Alismatales > Alismataceae > Alisma > Alisma plantago-aquatica. Next base: position 562,510,056 of record OY856410.1, on the reverse strand, counting down.
GGTTTTCTTTTTCCTCTAAACATGAGGAGTACCATGCTGAAATCTATAGAAACTCAAATCTCGTGATGAGCATCAGGTACACTACTTCCCCTCTTAGGCCTAGGAACCCTAGGTTCACTTTTGGGTGTCCACCTGCATGCTCAATCTCTTAACCACAAATCAAGCATGACATGCACTCCCTGTCATCCTTCTACTCGAAAAACACTTCAGAGTTGAGTCCTCCTCTAGGACAACCAACAAGGTATAATCCTTACAACCTGTTACTGAACCTCTTCATGGTTTAAGGAACTCTTCTTCTTATCTATACCATAGGTACAGAGGTACCAACAGACTCATCCTCTCTCTAGGGTTTGGTTCCTCTCATGGCAACCAGGACATCATCAGCCTCCAGGGATCAAGCATGAGGTGATTACTAGCATCCACTTAGGTCTCATCATCCTCAACTCCCCACTATTCCTCATATCTTAGAGTCTAGGCTTCCAACCTTCTTACTTGGGTCCTGCTCTCTCTCTCTAGAGCTGACCCTACAAACAGCCTCACTACCAGAGGTTCTCTTTCCATGAAGGTGGACCAAGCTCACAAACATACCCCTACATGGTTGATACTTATGTTCAAACTTATGTTTGTTCGAGGTAATCCCTAGCCCTTTATGCTTATCTCATCAGCTATCCTCCATACTCCCTTGGCTAGGGTTTCAACCTACTGCTCGCACTACTAACGTATCTGGGTGCCCACTATTCCATGCTCATATAAGCTCATGGGGTTTCCATGGGTTCTTCTCTAACCTCATCGATGAAGGAGCTATCCTTCACTCTAACATGCACGACCCTTCCGAGGTTTGGGTCACCAAAGGTACTTGGTCATCCAACCCCTCATGGCTCATATGGTGTCCAAGGCATGTCTATCCAAACACCTGGTTTACCATGACATCTAACTCATCATGTCATCTCTCTCACTACCCTTCACTTAGGGTTAGGGTTAACATCATCCTCAGAGGATGTGCCAGGTCTCTACTTGCAATGGAGATCTCTACCTCCAAGACTAACTCTCTTTACTTATCCTCCTGATAAGAAGGTCTAGCCTCAGGTTTCTCCTTAGGGCAATGACAACTCATGTCATACGAACTAAGCATGTATCTATTCTTTAATTTACGCTTAGTCTTATTAAGCTTATGTCCATGACATCTTATTTACATGCTTTTCATTAATTTGGTGGAGAATTCCTTAATCCTTATCAACCTTACCCATACCTTAAGAGAGTGAGGAAAATAGAGAAAAACTCTACACATTAGAATCTTAATAGAATTAGGGTTGAGAAGGGATGAACAAGATGAGAGAGTCCTAAAGGTATCTTATTTCGAGTCAAATCATGATACTTTGGCCAGGCAGTCACACTAATCTGGGAGTCCTCATATTCCGACTAGCGGCGCGGAGGAAAATCTTGCCAGCCCCCGGACATGATCCTTTCCTAGACACCTCTGACTTTTGGAAAATCCTCTAATAACTCCCTTGGGTTCTACAGAGTTTGTAAAATTTAATAATTATTAAGGATTAAATGAGGAACCTATGCACTGATACCAAATGTAACGACCCCGCCTCCCGGTAACCCCCAATTAAGGGAGACCAAAAGGTCGGAGACATTATCTCAATTAACAGGATCAAAGGTTCGACAATTAATCAATAACAATTATTAAATTCTACCAACTATACTAAAATATGGTAAAAATAAAAACTTTGCATACCTTTTGAAAACTTCGATCTCTAAACTTCTATCCACATATGAATTCTACTCTAACTGATCCTCCTTGTATTTTAATTCATGTATTTCACAATATGATGATTTATTGTTTGTCCTTTTGGATTTGAACCTAAAACGCCAACAAACAAAATGTCGGTCAGCATAAAGCTGGTATGTGGGGGAAACAATAATCGTGCAACTATGATAACAATGTAATTGGTCAATTATGATTTAAACAAACAACTTTACGTTTTCCGCATAACTGCTCAATCCCTACATACCCTAGCCTCTGCGATGTCCCTGCAGTTGACCTGGATGCTACCTTCCTTATGATAGATCCCCATTAAACCCCTAATGATCCCACCTAACAGGTGAACCAATTTCTAGGGTTGAGTCACACAGAACTACCCATAGGTAGCCCACTCCTTAACTCATGGCATGCTAAAGAGTCTCATGGCACTACACGTGGGTAGCCCAATTTCTAACTCACGATAACCTAGACCTTGCTCTAGGTTACCCCTTTTTAGCCTTTGCAAAGCCACAGAGGTGGACCAGGATCTGAGCCAGTCATGTATGCACATTTATAGTGATAATCATAGTCACTTTATGAAATAAAAGGCATCCAACATTTATTTTCAAGCAACCGATAAAAATGTTCGGAAATCACCATGAATCTAAAGCAATTATTCATAAGTGTAACCACATACCTGTCAAGCTGATTTGAGACAGAATAATCCATGCAAGAAAGAAATCCATGCAAGCACACATATCAAGATCCTGAAATAACCATACAATTTCCTTTTATTGCTTAGGTCATCAAGATCTATTAAACCTAGCTCGCTTCCTAGGGTTTCTAGTCCGCTTTTAGGGTTTCCTATGCAATTAGGGTTCCACTTCACTTTTACTATTTTAAACCCCAATTTTATACAATTACTCACAAACCCTAATTATCTCATTTATTCTTCATGAAAGATATTAAGGTTAACATATAACCCTGATTTCAGGAAAAGCATAATTAATCGTCAATTAAGTCCATTAAGACTCTTTTACAGTAAAGCTACCATTTTTATCCTCTTTGTCCATGACAAGATCATTATGCTCATTTATCATTAATTCACAGTTCATTATGGTCTAATTCACATATAAACTCTACTTGTCATTAATTCTACCTTTATCCATTAGAAAACCCTAATTATTACATTATGGGTATTTATCTACAATTAGGAACCTTGAAACTTGAAATAGCTTAGAATTATCATATTTCGACTTTAATCATGATTTTAAACAATTAAAGCTATTAAAAGTCACCATTATCATCATTAGGGTTTCAAGGCCCATTAAAGCATATATATGCACATGAAACTCTAAATTAACCAATTACGTGAAAAATTCATCCTTTTTTGTTCCTAATGTTCCTTTTTAACATTAACAGGTTAATACCAACTTTAATCATCCATTAAACCCTACTAGACACATTAATCATCTCAAAATAGGGTTTCTTAATCATTAAAGTATTAAAGTTGATAACTTCCATTACTTTTTAGATTGCAATTAGAATCAGGATTCAATTATATTTTTAATGGATTCCTCATGTTCTGCTAAGAAAAATTCATATATTATGTATATTCATCCGAGCTACGGTTAAAGAGATATGAATTTTGCAAATTAAACTTACTTTGGGCCAATAGGGAGGCGCCACGTAGCCTCTAATACATGCAACACGTTTGCTTTGGGAAAACATTTCAAAAAGACGTTCTTAACCTTGGTTAAGTTGACGATTCTTTAATCCCGTAGAGGGCAATTCTATCCAACGTCCTCCAGGTTGTCTTCAACCTCGGGAAGCCCTACCTGGCCGCTGTTGCAGCCTGATGCGGCCTCCGTCTCTCACTCTCTGGGCTGCGATTCTTGCTGGAAGTCACTCCACCTCCGCCGCTCCATGGCGCACAGGGGGCGCCCTCAAACCTTGGCCATGGTGGTTGTTTTCCCACTCGCCAAGCCATGCACAACGGCCGTCACTACAGCCTTGGTGTTGCTGTTGCGCGCGCTCTAGGACACGGATTCGATGGCGAAACGGCTCCTTGACACCGTGGTACACCAGGCCTTCATCGCACCCCTCTGGTTCCCCTTTTTTGCGTCATGCTCATGGTGATACTTGGGGCTAGGGTTTGAAGATGAAAGCAAGGAAGAAGAGCGACGTGTGGGATCCTCTGGACTTGGCCCAGGGTCGTACCCCTTATATAGGGGAGGGTAGATAGGCCCTATGTTGCTTATCCATGAGATCCAAGAGGAAAACAAGTCCCACACTTAAAGGAAACATATTCCTTCCTTGAGAAGAAATATTCTCTCTCCTAAATTATTCCTTTAATAAACCATATCTCTTGGATAATTAGGAATTCGAAAATCCTTTCTCTCATTCTCTCTTGTGCTTGTCTTTTATTCCATAAGCATGAAATTATCTTTTCCTTAAATAGAAAATACTTTCTTATTAGCAATACCACATAATCCATTAATAATGTATTCACATTATATTCTTATTTTCTATTTTTGGTATTTTCTCTTTCTATTTCTCCATTGGGACTCCTTGGATCCCAAGAAACTTTATTATTCCGAAATCCTTTTTATTGGATACTCATTATCCTTCTAGATGCATTTATATCCATTATTTCTCATTATCTTGTTTATTTCTTATTAAAATATCTCTTTTTGAGGATTTCTCTTTAATTCTCTTTTATTTTCCTCATTGGTATTTCCGTTTAACATTAGGAATCCTTGGGATACGAAAATCCACCAAGGATAACTAAATTATACCTCTTTTCACTTATTTTCCAATTTTATCATTGTTTTCAATTTCTTTCTTATTAAAGAAATATTTAATTGATCCTTTCTTTTCTTATTGCTTTCTTTTTGCAACTTTGGACTCCTTGGGACCCAAGGACCCAAGAGGAACGAAATCCACCTTTGGATTACATTCTTTTGTCTTCTAGAGGTTTCCACATCTCTCTTTTCTCAAAAACTTAATTATTCATTTATTAATTGAATTTCCTTGTTATTGGGCCCAATAGCCAATAAAGCCCACAACACAATCATCAAGACTATTGTAAATGAAATCCACGTATTCAAAACAAATTATATCTTTATTTGTTCAAATATCTTTAATATGAGAAATCACATTTCTCACCAAATAAACCCAGAAGTTGGGGTTATAACAGTATCACAGCTAATTCCCCTCCAGTAGGTGGGGCCCCCATGGGCTTGTGGCATGCTAGTCTTAAGACATACAGTCCAGATAAGTTGGAAAGGGCTATCTGCTCAGATGAGATGGATTCACTCTTACGCTAGTAGCCATGGACTAGAGTTGGGTGCCCATGGGTTATTTTGGGTCTTCACTAAAATCGGGAAGAGATTATGAGGTTGTATATTGAACCTTGATGAAAATGTCAAGAGCCTAAGTGGGGGAGATTATAACATCCCAGGATTTGAGGCCTCAAATAAAATGATCTTAAAAGGAATGATTGAACTCTATAGTTAAGTGTGCTCAGCTTGGAGTATCACTAGGATGGGTGACTAGCCGAGAAGTTGATCCTGGCTTGCGCCTCAATGAGTACAATAAGGCTATTGGTTATTTGTGGAGCCAATCATCATTCCTAAAACTCTACTAGAGACTAGGGCATTGGGCTTGGGTGTTATAGAATCCATTCTTTCCATTATATAGTTGTGATACGCTGGTTTAATTAGAATATGGAAGTTAAAAAAATTGCTACCTACTTGATGTTATATTTTCCTACAGTGGTATCATAGCCACGTCAATCTACTAAAGTTTGAGATTATCGATGTGATCGAATTTTTGTTTTCATCATTTATTTATTGCATATGATGCAAATATAAATGTCCAATCAAATACCACACATAAATACCAAACTAATATATATGTATATGATACATATGTATGTGATTTACATGTATCACCCTAAAATCTAGTTTTGATGGTGGATTTGTAGTGTGGTTATGGCCAATAACCCTAATTATATATGCATGGTGGTTATGTATTTATTTCTCATTCTATCTTGATTTGCATATTGAGTCTTTATCTTATCTTCCAATGGTAAAAGTATTATTCTCCCCTACCTTCGCTCCCCTTCAATGTAACTCAAGGTTTCTCTATAATCATGTAATAGTAGGATAGTGTTTCTTTTCTTGTTAGTAATAGGATGGGTGACTAGTCGAGAAGTTGATCATGGCTTGTTCCTCAGTGAGGACAATAAGTCTAGTGGTTATTTTTGGAGCCAGTCGTCATTCCCGAAACTCTACTAGAGACTAGGGCATTGGGCTCGAGTGTTACAGAGTCCATCATTTCCATTATATAGTTGTGATATGCTGGTTTAATGGGAATATGGTAGTAAAACAAATTGCTACCTACCTGATGTTATATTTCCCTACAGTGGTATCATAGCCACATCAATCTACTATTGTTTGAGATTATCGATGTGAACAGATTTTTGGTTTCATCATTTATTTATTGCATATGATGCAAATATAAATGTATGATAAAATACCACACATAAATCCCAAACTAATATATATGTATATGATATATATGTATTTTATTTACATGTATCACCCTAAATTCTAGTTTTGATGGTGAATTTGTAGCATGGTTATGGCCAACAACCCTAATTATCTGTGCTTTGTGGTTATGTGTTTATTTCTTATTCTATCTCAATTTGCATACTGAGACTTTATCTTATCTTCTAATGGTAAAAGTATTATTCTCTCCTACATTTTCTCCCCTTGAATGTAACTCGAGGTTTCTCTATAATCATATGATAGTAGGATAGTGTTTCTTTTCTTGTTACTATGAAGAATACGAGCTGACAACCTAGAGGACCAAGGAGGACCGATCATATGGATGCCCAGCCGATCAATTGGAGGACCCAGAAGGTGGTGGATCGAAGTCCAACATGATCGGGGAGGCAACCAATCGACTAGCCAGGAGGTGAGCCGACCGTTCAAAGGTTGAATCAATAAACCCATATCCGCAAGCATGGATCTTCATAAACAACATGTTTATGCATGAGATGTAGACCCTAGGTTGTGGTAGTTCATTGTGGCTCCAAGTAAATACATTAGGATGGCCATAACTATCATTTTTGGTTTACTACATGTTTTCGTTCTGGGATATAGCATGTATATGAGATGTACCATATATGTGGTGATTGGAAAAAGTAGATGTATATATAAATATATACTCCCTCAAATGACATATTAAGTCTTAGATACTTTCCATAAGAAAGACAAATGAAAATCTTGATTGACCAAGCATAGGTTACACCCAAGCGTGATGTGTTGTCCATCTCGTGAAAGTGTGATGGTAGATATGTAAGTTCCACCCAAGCAGGGTGCATTTCTATCGTGTTGGATTTTAGTTAGGCTTAACTAGTGTACCTAATGGGATTAAGCACTAGAGGCATACAAATGACTATGGAAAGGATTTACGCATATCATTTATCTAAGAATTTCATGTGATGCAATTGGAAAAAGTTCCTACCTTAATAATTGACTATGGACGATGGCATTGTCCTGGTAATAATTGAATTGTTTTGGATCTTATCTCACTAGAAAGTTGTATGACGTAATCTTCCAAATCGATATAGAGGGCTATCAATTAGAATAAAATAGGAGGAGAGATATTTAATGAAAGGCCTAATTAAATATTCTCAAATATTTTACAAATCAAATAAAATCAAAAGTGTTTTGACAAAATGTAATATTTTCTCTTCTAGAATCAAATGACAATCAAATTGTTGCTATGATTGATCCTTAGGAAGGACAAGTCTAATGGGACAAATTTCCACAACTGGTTTTGGACTTTGAGAAGGGTTCTCTATGATGAGCATAAGCAATATGTCCTAGATAAGCCAATGTAAGAATTACCTACTCTTGATGTGCCTAGGGTTGAAGTGGATGCTTATTGGAAGCATGCCAATGATGCCCTAGATATAAAGTACCTTATGCTAAGTTCCATGAACTGTGAGTTGCATGAGCAATGCAAGTACATGGGGATTCTTGATATGGTAATGCATCTTAGGAATTTGAACATTAATCTCACAAAACAACAATAGGCAGAATGTTATAAAAGCGCTATTTGAGTGTAATATGACAAAGAAAGACTCGGTAGAGACCCATGTTCTTAATATGATTGGACATGTGGAACATCTTGAAGAACTGTGTCTCTCCTTGAGCCAAGAGTTGACCATGTATATGGTTCTAAAATCATAGCTTGAATCATATAGCTGCTTTATTGAGTGTTACCACTTGAATAAAATGGTCAGACCACTGTCAGATTTGTTTGGCATGCTGTTAAATGTTGAAGCATGAAAGAATAATGACAAACCCATGATGGTGATCAGCAGAGTCGAGTCCAAGGATGAAATAAAGGCCATCAAGAGTTTTGAGGTTAAGCCCAAATTCAAATATGGCTAGTGGTGATTCGTGGGGCTAGTCATCATTCTAAAAACTCTACTAGAGACTAGGTCATTGGGTCGGGCATTATAGAAACCATCATTTCCATTATATAGTTGTTGATATGATCTGTTGGTTTAATGGGAATATGACAGTAAAATTTTTGTTTTCACTTCCTACATGATGTTATATTTCCCTACAATGGTATCATAGCCACGTCAATATACTATATTTTGGGATTACCGAATATATATATATATATATATATGATATATTTATGTATGTGATTTACATGTATCACCCTAAAAGCTAGTTTTGACGGTGGATGTGTAGCATTGTTATGGCCAATAACCCTAATCATCTATACATGGTGGTTATGTGTCCATTTCTTGTTCTATCTCAATTTGCATACTGAGTCTCTATCTTATCTTCTAATTGTATAAGTATTATTCTCTCCAACCTTTGCTCCCCTTGAAATGTAACTCAAGGTTTCTCTATAATCATATAATAGTAGGATAGTGTTTCTTTTCTTGTTACGATGAAGAAGACTAGTCGACAAGCTAGAGGACCAAGGAGGATCGATCAACAGGATGCTTAATCGATCAATTGGAGGACCCAAAAGGTGGTGGACCAGAGTGCAGATGATCGGGGAGGTAACCAACCGACCAGGCAGGAGGTGAGCCAACCGGTTTATAGGTTGAACCGATCAACCCATATTGGCAAGCATGGATCTTCATCAACAACATGTTTCTGCATGAGATGTAGACCCTAGGTTGTGATAATTCCTTGTGTCTCCAAGTAAGTACATTAGGATGGTCATAACTATCAACTTTTATTTAGTGCATGTTTTCATTGTGGGATATAGAATGTATATGATATTACTATATATGCGGTGATTGGATAAAGTATATTTTTATATAAATACATACTCCCTCAAATGAAATATTAAGTCTTAGATACTTTCCAAAAGAAACACACATGAAAATATTGATCGACCAAGTGTAAGTTACACCCAAGCGTGATGCGTCGTCCATCTCGTGGAAGTGCGATGGTAGATATGTAGGTTCCACCCAAGCAGGGTGCATATCTATCGTGTTGACTTTTGGGTTAGGCTTAACTGGTGTCCCTAAAGGGATTAAGCACCAAGGGCATACAAATGACTATGGAAATGAGTTATGCATATCATCTATCTAAGAATTTTATATGATGCAATTGGCAAAAGTTCCTACCTTAATAATTGATTATGGACATTGGCATTGGCTGGGTAATAATTGAATTGTTTTGGATCTTAGCTCACTAGAAGGTTGTATGATGCAATCTTCCAAATTGATATAGAGGGATATCAATTTGAATAAAATAGTGGGTGTGATATTTAATTAAAGGCCTAATTAAATATCGTCAAATATTTTTCAAATCAAATGAAATCAAAAGTGTTTTGACAAAATGTAATATTTTCTCTTCTAGAATCAAATGACAATCAAATTGTTGTTATGATTGATCCTTAGGAAGGACAGACCTAACGGGACAAATTTCCACAATTGATTTTGGACTTTGAGAAGAGTTCTCAATGATGAGCATAAGCTCTATGTCCTAGATAAACCAATGCTATAATTACTTGCTCCTGATGCACCTAGGGTTAAAGTGGATGCTTATTGGAAGCATTCCAATAATGTCATAGATATAAAGTACCTTATGCTAAGTTGCATGAATTTTGAGTTGCATGAGAAAAGCAAGTACATGGGGATTCTGGAGATGGTAACACATATTAGGAATGTGAACCATAATCTCCCAAAACAACATAGGCAGAATGTTATAAAGGGGCTCTTTGAGTGTAAGATGACAGAGGAAGACTCAGTAGAGACCCATGTTCTCAATATGATTGGACACGAGGAACATCTTGAAGAAGTGGGTCTCTCCTTAAGCCAAGCGTTGGCTACATATATGTTTCTAAAATCATTGAATATATCATATGACTGCTTTATTGAGTGTTACCACTTGAATAAAATGGTAGACCTCTGTCAGATTTGCTTGGCATGCTAATAAATGTTCAAGCACAAAAGAAGAAGGACAAATCTGTGATGGTGATCAGAAGAGTCGAGTCCAAGTATGAAATCAAGGCCATGAAGAGTTCTGAGGCTAACCCAAATCCAAATCTAAAACACCCAAGATGAGGAGAAAGAAAAGTACAAGAGGAATATATCCTTTGTACTTGAAGGCATTTAGGAAGAAGAAGATGAGGATGGTGATCTCCACTTCAAGTATAAGCATTATTAAGATAAACTTATCTACTTCTTCATCTTGGGTACTAGATATGGATGTGGATCTCGCATATGCTCGAATATGTAGGATCTAAAATCAAGTAGGCCTTTGATAAAGGGCAAGGTTGAAGTGTGGTCACAAATGGAGCAAGAGTATTGCGACTGCAGTTGGAATCTATAGTTTATCTCTACCCATAGTACTTGTAATAGAGTTAGTGAACTGCTATTATGTACCTACCATAAATAGAAGCATCATTTTTGTATCTTTTACAGACAAGGATGCAATTGAATTTCATATTAAAATGGCCAACTTTCTATTTCAAAAGATGGGATCTTTTATGGCAATGCCCCCAATGTCTTATGGTCTATATTTTCTAGATCTAAAGACAAATGTTTATAACGTAATTACCAAAAGATTAAAACTCAACAACTTGAATAGAACATATCTTTGGCATTGTCATCTAGGGCACATAAATGAGAATTGCCTATCTAGACTCTATAAACATGGGTATCTGGACTCTTTTGGTTTTGAATCAATAGAGACATGTGAATCTTATTTGTTGGGCAAGATAACTAAGACCCATTTCACTGGGAACAATGAGAGGTTAGTGATATATTAGGACTCATACATACTAATGTATTTGAGCCTTTTAGAACAATTGCTAGATGTGGGTATCAGTACTCCATTACCTTTGTTGATGATTTCAGTAGGTACGGTTATGTTTACTTGATGAAACATAAGTCTGAAACTCTAAAAAGTTCAACGAGTTTATGAATGAAGTACAAATCCAACTTGGGAAAAGTATTAAGGCACTTCATTTGATCGAGGTGGAGAATATTTAAGTTAAGAGTTTGAGGACATTTAATGAGCCCGTGGTATCGTATCACAGTGGATTTTGCCTCAAACACCACAACATAACGGTGTATCAGAAAGAAGGAATCACACATTACTGGATATGTTGAGATTAATGATGAGTTTCATTAAAATTCTGATTACCATTTGGGGCTATGCTCTTGAAACCACCGTGTTTACACTCAATCGATTCAAAACACACCATAAGAGATATGGATTGGGAAGCGTCCCAATATGTCTTTTATGAAGATTTGGGGATGTGAAACTTATATAAGGAAAATGTTTTCTGAAAAGCTTGTCCCTAAGTATGACAAATGTTATTTTTTGGATATCCTAAGGAGACCAGATGATATTACTCTTATTCCATATCTAATAGAAAAGTGCTTATTGCCAGATATGTTGCATTCCTAGAATAGGAATTTATTTCCAAAGGAATCAATGGGAGGAAAGTGGAACTAAAAGAGGTTCCAAACCAACAAGAAAGCATTGAACCCATAGATGAGAAAAGAGAGTCACAAAGTGTCATGGAATCTCAAATTTCTCATGTAACACAGGGACCTCGTAGATGCAGTAAGACACACCTTGAATTGAAAAGGTTTGGATATCTTCTCACTTAGGAAGTCAGTGAGTTGGTCATAGATGATGAGCCAACAACCTATCTAGGAGCTACTAAGGGACCAGAGTTTGAGAAATGGCTTGAGGTCGTAAGATCTAAGATGGAATCCATGTATGCCAACAAGGTATGGATCTTGGTGTAACCACCTAAAAGGGTAAAACCCATAGGGTGCAAATGGGTCTTCGAGAAGAAGATCAACATGGATGGTAAAGTACAAACCTTTAAGGGAAGATTGGTTGCAAAGGGTTTTAGACAAGTTCAAAGTGTTGACTGTGATGAAACCTTTTCTCCAGTGACCATGATTAATTCCATCAGGATTATGCTTGCAATTTCATCTTATCATGACTATGAGATTTGGCAGATGGATGTTAAAATCACATTCCTTAACATGAATCTTCTCAAGGATATGTACATGACACAACCTAAGGGTTTTATAAATCCAAAGGATGCAAATAAAGTTTGTAATCTACAAAGGTCAATCTATGGATTGAAGCAGGCATCTCAGAGCTAGAATCCTCATTTTGACACGACTTTCAAAGAGTTTGGCTTTACTCAAAATGAAGACGAACCTTATCTGTACAAGAAGGTTAGTGGGACCATGATTGTATTCCTCACATTGTATGTGGATGACATATTATTGATGGGGAATTACATCCTTACTTTACAAAAGGAAAAAACTTGGCTGGGAAATAAGTTTTTATGAAAGACTTGGGAGAAGCATCTTACATCTTGGGGATAAAGATCTATAGAGATAGATCCAAAAGGCTTCTTGGACTAAGTTGGGACACATACATTGATAAAGTGTTGAAGAGTTTTAGCATGGAGAGCTAAAAGAGAGTAAACCTACCCATGTGTCATGGAGTTACCATATCTAAAGCTCAATGTCCTAGTTCTTGTGAAGAAAGGGAACGCATGAGTAAGATTCCATATGCATCTGCAATTGGATCAATCATATATGAAATGTTGTGTACTCCTCCTAATGTCTCATATACCTTGAACATGATGAGAAAATATCAATCAGATCTAGGTGATGCTCACTAGACATCTGTGAAGAACATTTTTAAGTTCTTGAGAAGAACTAAGGATCAGTTCCTTGTCTAAGCAGAGAGGAAGAGTTCATGGTAAAGGATTACATCAATGCAAGCTTCCAAACTGACAAACATGATTATAGGTCCCAATCAAGATTTGTCTTTTCCTCAACAATGGAGCTATGAGTTGGAATAGTTCCAAGTAAGACATAGTTGTTGATTCTACAATAGAGGTGTAGTATATTGGTGCATCAAATGCAGCATAGGTTATTTGGATCAAGAAGTTCATTTTAGAACTTGGGGTGGTTCCAAGCATCAACGATGCAACTGAGCTACATTGTGACAACAATGGAGCTATTGCACAAGCTAAGGAACCCATATCGTATAAGTTTTCCAAACATATGCAAAGGTGTTTCCATCTCATATAAGAGATTATAAATAAGGAGATGTGAAGACTTGTAGAGTACCTATCGAGAATAATGTTGTTGACCCCTTGACTAAAGCACTTTTGCAGCAGAAGTGTGATGGTCATGTTAGATCACTTGGTATAAGATCCATGGGTGATTGGCTCTAAGTGTAAGTGGGATTCTATTGGTATGTATGCCCAGAAAGCCAATCATATGATGATAGTCATGGCATAATCAGTAAAGGATTTGATTAAAAATAAAGGCCTACTTCTAAGTTATTATGTTTTATTCAGTTATGAGATAATGAAGTAACATAATAAATGTCTAAAGAATGATTTTACTCAATGATATATGTCTTGAAGTATGTGACTTGAACAATGAAATCATATGGATGTTAAGAGTATATACATTCTTATTATGTCCCTATCCATATGTTATTGTGGAAGGCTAACAGACAGCAATAACACATAAGACTATAATGTGTGTTGGTTGATGACTGAATCTCATCAGTCATGATATGTGATATCAAATGAAACACATAGATACTTCTTAGGGAATAGTGTATCAGACAGACCCACCATGAGAGTGACACATTGAAACCATTACAATGGTAGTCTTAGTTCTCATAGTGTTGGTGGTGATTGTGGTTCTTAGACCTGAAGTCACTACACTCATCACATGTTGTTCAGTATACTTTGATATCATCCATTGTGATCTTGTTTAAGGGTTGCCATAAAGGTGATGATTGAGTGCAATGTGATACATGTGAATGATTGTGATTGATGTAGATGGGATTTATCCCTCCTATTGGAGTATGATATCCTAGCCACTTGATTAGTGTGATTGAGAAATGAATGGCCAAGGACATGTGAGTCAATATGTGATATTGAGCCTACATATATCTCAAATAGTCTACTATAGAAAGGAACAAAGATTGAATGTTGAAGAGGATGACTACTCCATGCCTTGAGTTCAATTTGGATATCAGTGACAAAGGAACAATACAAACATTGCAACACCAAACACAGATTGTAGGTTGAAGTTGTTCTCTAACTTTCCATTTACTAGGGTGGCAATGATGTGTGACTACTTACCGCTCTTTGCTTGTGATGTCATAAATGGTAGTGGACATTCACTATCAACGTAATATGGGACATATAGGGTCACACACATAGGATACATTTAGAAGAGGAGTTATGATCATGAATAATGATTAAATTGATTACTTAAGTGTTTAGGTATTCAATTTAAATATCAATTGACTTACTAGACTCCCAACAAATCGATTCATGTGATGAAATGACCATTTGGAGTGTCGGGTTGATTGAATATTACATTGGCTGAATTATGCATGAACCAAGCATGAATCGACCGATTCACGGAGTGAACCGATCGGCTCATAGTCATGAGATGACTGGTTTATGAGATGAACCACCCAGTTTATGAGGACAATTTTATTGCATCAATGATTTGTTTTGATGTCATGTCATGCTTTAATTGGATTACAATTGTCAATGCAATTGCGATTGGAAAATGTGATGAAACAGGCAGTTCACTGAGTGAACCAATTGGCTCACATGCCAACCAATCGGTTCTCTGGTGAACTGATAGTTTCTCCCATTACAGGTTGCAAAAATCCTTGAAATTTTAGTTCCTTCCATTCCCACATAGACTGGGAACCCTAACATTAAACCCTTCTATAAATAGAGGGGTACTATGGGCTTCCCAGAGACACAACTAAATTGCCTCTAACAAATATTGTCCTCTTTAGTTGTGGTAACCAATAGAGAGCTCAAGAAAGTCTTTCCTGATAAAGGGAGGGAGTTTTGGGAGGCCAATTTGGTGACTAGTACACCAACGGCAAGGACAACTCCTTCATGTCTGTTCTAGTAGGACGACAGGAGTTCTAGGTGGTCTATGTGGACTTCCATAGAGGTGTGGAGGTTGTTTCCTGTCACTAGGAGGATAACATCAACCTGCTATCCATGGAAAAGAATAGGAGTTGCAGTAGATGCCATCCAATTGCAACTAGAAGACAATTGCATGACTAAAACAATGAGGAGATTATTGTTGGACTTGCTCCATGACCAGGTTTATCCTCAAAATCATATTTTCTAGAATATAGTTGTTGACACGGTTTGCTAGTTTAATGGGAATATGGTAGTAAATTGTTGTTTTTGTTGCCTACCTGGTGCCATATTTCCCTAAAAATATCATAATCAATAGGGCATTTTCTTGGTGCATCATGTGATTCCCTAACTATATTTCTCTTTTCTACCTACCAAACTAATTGGAAGCAGTTCCACTTATAAGAATGAATGAGGGTATCAATCATATATGTGGTCTACCATAAACAGCAATGGGTGGAAAGAAGTAGGTGGCTTATGAAGAATCATAAGAAACTTTCTAATCATTTATGTGAAAATAAAACATGATGAACCTATGATATGAAGTAAGAAATGCATGAAACCTAATGCCTATTGTTTTGGGTGGAATGATGCATTCAGTGAAAGCCTCATCTAATTGATGAGAGTGAAATCAAAGAATACATCGTGTAGCTATTTTCATCTCTTCTTTGAGGAAAAAATCAGAAATGAGCTCAAGGCATCCTTTTCTCCCTCTTTATTTCATAATCTGTTTTCGTTTTTTTTTCTTTGGCCTACTTCTTTAGCATGGTTGAAGATATATGCTCAAGTTTCACTATCAACTCATTATTTTTTCTTTTTTTACTTTGAGGGGTATTGATGTGGATGTGCATCATTTTCACTTTATTTTCAGAGGAAAACAACACGGGTATGTGATGAAAGAATGAATGATGCATCGAATATGCAATATACATGAATTTTGCCATGCAACTATATATGCACATTTTTTTTCATTTATAACTAATGTAATAACTAATGCAATAAAAATACTAGCTATCGTGTCACCTATTATGCTATGCAATGCAATCAAGAGGAAACAATACGGGTTACTTGATCTTATTAAGGTAGTGGATGAAATGTATGAAGAGCAGATGGAATCACAAGATTAAGAGATAAGGCTTTTCTTAAACTATGATATGTCCCTCTTCTATCAACATGTGTATAGTTTAACCTTTAGTGTTTATTTCTAAAATTTCATTTAAGGTCTCGTTAGTTATTCGGTCGGTTCAGGCTCCAATCACTTCGTCTTCCTCACTTCATGGATAGATTAAGACTTTTCATTAATATCAAATGTTTTCAAGTTGACTGACCCGTACACTTCCTCTTGGTGATGTTGCCTTTAGAATTTGCAACTAAGCTTTCAAAGATATGACAATTTTAGAATTTTTTCCCTTATATTTTTAGATTTCATTGCCCAAGCACAAAAGAAAACACTCTATGAATGAGGCAAAAATCATGATAATAATGCTCCATGAGTACACTATATAGTTGTGGATCCTATGAATTTAAAATAACAACTAAAAACATACAGATAAAGCTAAAAAGATGAAGATAAAGTTGTTCTAGCACCCCCCCAAGCTTGAACTTGACTATGTCCTCGTACTCAAAATCCAATCAAAGAGGTGGAACAGTTGTACCAAATTAGAATGGTGGTGGTGACTGCATATTTTGATCTGGAAGGTAGAAATTACCAGTGAAATTGGATGTCTGAGTTGGTATCTCTAGCGGTTGTGGGTAGTTCACAAATTGCCTCTGGCTCCATTAATGATCATAGAGTCATTTTTTGGTAATGCTCAATCCGATGTAGGTGAGTCTACATGTTCTCCTAGTTAGCCATGAGAAGTCTGTCATTATCATAGATAGCCTCCTACTGTATAAGAAACTGTCCTTGAATGTCATGCATCTCCTCCAATGCGGTTGCTTGTTGTTTCTACTCCTATTGTACTGATTACAACATCCAATGCATACCTACCATAGAAAAAGAATCATCTTGCTGAGAAGGTGGTGGAGCATGGAGCTTGATGCCCCAAGTTTCTATGAAGAGTGGTAAATGACCTTCCGCTGAGGGAATGGCAAGGTTCCCTCCTCCTCATCTTCCCCAATGCATTTTGGCTCTAGGTCATCTTTCTCCTTTGGTACTGCTTCTGCATCCTTCATAGACCACCTCAAGAAGCGCACCCCTCATAGACATAAGATAGGGTCAGGGAGAGCCCTTTCCCTCAGTTGTTCATCCACTTAGCAGCAAGCAACTACCTTTCCCACATGCTTTCTAACAAGAAGAGACCTCTTGAAGTGTTTGAAATCCAGCATGGAGTAGGTTCTCAAAGCATTGGAGGTGGTCAAGGTTGAGGTGCAACACCATTGGTGTGATGAGCCCTCCAAAATGAATTGGAGGCTTCCTCTATACCTGACGCTTGACTACCATCACATGCTACAAAATGAAGGAGTCGAGGTCAACCTTCTCCTTCCCTCAAGACAAAAATTCTCGAAGGACATAAAGATCAGCTTGTTTCACCTTCCCTTCCCCTTGTGTAAACTTGACAAAGATGTTGTTGGTGAGATTTCGGTGTAGAATATGGGAAACATATGCTCCATATCAATGGATGATTGATGTTTGTTGATTGGTGACTCCTTGCGGCAAGTCCATCATGAGCCTCCATGCCCAAGTGAAGTCAAAGTCATTTGGTGTGAAATGCACATTCCTTACTGGCCACCTATAAATTGCATTGAACTTCGCCAGTGTGAAATGGTGGATGGTTTTGTAGAGGTGGGATCTCACCCATCCTTCCTCCCAACCTTCCCCATGTTCAGGTATGCAGCATACCTCCAAGGATGTCAAGAACTCACAGGCGATCTCCCAGTAGGTGGGCTAATCACCACAGAAGGGATGATCACTAAACATGCCTCGGGTATCATAAACTTGCTGAAGACTCTCAATGAAGATCACTTCATTGGGGAAGGCTCAATCACCATATCGTCTGGGTATGATTTCTCTCTTCATTAAGTTAGAGAAGATCTTTTAGTAATTCTCATTGACATAATCTATGCATGTCAGTTTAGGGACCAACTGGTTGGCTCCTTCTATCGATGAAGATGACCTTCTTATCGCCATGGATCAAAAGAGAGAAAAGGGACTGAGAAAGGAGCTCAAGGAAAACTCTAGACACCTTGGATCTTTGATGCTTCTGTGATTGAAAAGGAGATGGTGTGGTTGTGTTTAAATCAAACCCACACCTCTCCTTTTATATCCCACAAGTTGCCCTGACATTTTGTACCAATACCAATGACAGTAGTGTTAGTGGCACCGAATCATCCCTCGATCCATGTGAGAGTCAGTATTCTTCATTGGTACTGACGGCTCATGTCCTTCAATGTGTCGACATAGAAATTTCTCTATGTCTTTAGTAACAATGTCGTGTTGGTGGTACGGACTTCTGGTACATTTCATCAAATCATTACTATGGATCGTTGGATATATAAGATTTGGTCCATCGTATTATGTATCCATAGATTCTATGTTTTTAGGTGTTCATACCACTGACTGGTGTGTCAGTGGTACTGAGTTGCATCTCATTTTCCACTGTAAAATATGTCGGTCCCACTGACTTTTTGGGTCAATGGTACCAAGTTGTTCAATTCCTCAGTACTATCAAGTGGTGCCTAGATATCTTGAACCTAGAGCTTGTTGGGGCATCGATGCTATCGAAATTGTTATTAATAGTATCGCGCCATGTACAGTGATTCTACTTTGTCTCTATAAGGAATCAGTGCCACCAACTAGGATGTTGTGGTATCGAGCAATTTGCTATTGTTCTTGTGATTTTTTAATGTGATCTTGGTGCCACCAACTAGTGTGTCGGTGGTACTATCTTGCTCACAAATTGTTACTGTTGATTTTCACTTCACCCTCAGTTCCACTGACTATAGTGTCAGTACTGACTTGTCTACAACATGCACACCAAATAAATATGATCACGGTACCTTTTTTAAATCAAAAAACTTCTACTAAATTGGATGTGATTTTTCACAAAATGAGAACTCCTAAGAAACATGTAAAAGATATAAACAAAAGCATGCTAAAATAAAATTGGGTTACTCCCAACAAGCTCCCTTGTTTTATGTCATAGGCTTGGGGATAAAAGCATGCAGTCCTTCAATGAGGTTGAAGGAGCTTCAACTCCACTCCCTCATGTATCAACTCTCCCCCATAGTAGTGTTGCAAACACTATCCATTTACAAGAAATGGATCAGCTCCATCACCAATTTCTGCTGCTCCATGAGGGAAGCCTTAACCACCACATAATGGACCACTCCATCTAGACCTTAATTTTCTTGGATGCAATTTCACCCTAGAATTGAATAGGAGCACCTTTTGTCCTGGAGTAAACACTCTATGAATTATATGGTGGTCATGAATCTTCTTAATTTTTTCATTATATATCTTATAGCTTTTATAGGCATCTAGCATGAACTCATCCAATTCATTGAGCTCCAAAATGTGTTTCTTTCCTAAAACATCAAGATTGTAATTTAGCTTCCTCCAAGTCCTCTTGGTTGTCTTCCAACTCCACAAGTAAATGAAAAACTCTCCCGTAAACTATCCTAAAAGGATTAGTACCTATAGGTTTTTTATAGGCAATCATGTATGTCTGAAGAGCATCATTGAGTTGCATGCTCCAATTGGTCCTACTTGTTGTGACTGTCTTTTCAAAAATCTTCTTCATCTCCCTATTAGACACCTCAACCTGACCTTGGGTATGTGGATGGGATGGGGTTCCTACTCTATGCCTCACTCCATATTGACTCAATCGATCTCTGAACTTCTTATTTGTGAAGTGAGACCCCCAACACTTATCATCACTCTCAAAACCCCAAACTTGCATAAATGTGGTCTTTTACAAATTTGCAAACGACATGTGCATCATTATTGCGGGTTAGAATTGCTTTCACCCACTTAGACATGTGGTCTACAAGCGAATATATAGATTAGAAATTGAAGACACAAATGGTCCTATAAAATCTATTCCTCATAAATCAAAAACATCAACTTCCTGAAAAATGTTTAGGGGCATTTCTTGTCTCCTAGATATATTCCCTGCTCGCTGACATGCATCACAATTTTGCACAAAATTATAAGTATCTTTAAATAGTGATGGCCAATAAAAACCACTCCCTATCACCTTTGTCACTGTCCTTGAGCTAGCATGGTGTCCCCAGTAGGTAAGGAATGGTAATTTGCCAAATGCTCTCAAACCCACATTCAGGCACACACTTCTTTAAATGATGCCCCTACATTGTCTGAGTAAATTAGGGTCATCACAAACATAAAATTTCAAGGAGTAGAGAAATGTGTCCTTGCTTTGATATCACCAATCTTCTGGTAACTTGCCACATTCCAAATAGTTTATGATATTTGCAAACCATGAGTCTTTTTTTGCATCGCAAACAATTGTTCATCAGGGAAATCCTCAAGAATGGGTATTGCTAAGTCTTGTCATCCACTATCTCCAACCTAGAAAAATGATCGGCTACCATATTTTCTATCCCTACTTTATCTTTGATTTATATATCAAATTCCTACAGTAGAAAAATCCATCTTATTGATCTATGATTGGCATCTTTTTCTGCAAAAGATATTTTATCATTGCATGGTTAGTCCAAACTATCATCGTGACCCTATCAAATGCTGACAAAAATTTTCAAAATCAAACACTATGGCTAAAAGCTCTTTTTCAATTGTAGTGTAATTAAGTTGGGCATCATTGAGGGGTTTTAACTCATAATAAACAACAATGGGAACTTTATCTTTGTGTTGTCCTAAGACACCCCTATCACATAGTTTGATGTGTTGCACATGAATTCAAATGGTTGGCTCCAGTCTGGAGAATGTACCACAGATGTGAAGACCAACTTCTCCTTTAACACCTCAAAATACTTCAAACATCTCTCACCAAAATTAAACTCAACATCTTTCTCTAACAATTTAGAAAGTGGTTTTGCAATTTTCAAAAAATCTTTTATAAAACATCGATACCAACATGTCCTATAAAAACCCTAATTCCCTTCCTTGACAATGGTGGAGACATCTTAGAGATCACTTCAATTTTTACTAGATCGATTTCCGTTCCTCTATTGAACACCTTGTGTCCCAAAACTATCCCTTCACTCACCATCATGTGGCATTTCTCTCATTTCAACACTAGTTGAGTGTCCTCACACCTTTGCAAAACTTTATCAAGACTATTACGGAAGTCTTCAAATGACTCTCCATACACCAAAAAATCATACATAAACACATGGAGACAATGTTCTACCATATCTGAGAAAATAGCAAGCATACATCTCTGAAAAGTAGTTGGTGTGTTACAAAGGCGAAAGGGCATCCGATGGTATGCAAATGTGTCATAGGGACAAGTGAAGGTAGACTTCTCTTGGTCCTAAGGCTCAATATAAATTTGGTTATACCCCCAAAATATCCATCTAGAAAATAAAAATGAGAATGGTCAGTGAGCCGCTCAAGGATTTGATCAATAAAGGGAAGTATAAAATGATCTTTAAGTGTGGTGACATTCAATCATCAATAATTAATAAACACACACCAATTGGTCACTAGCTTATTAGAAACCAACTCGCTTGTTGAATTAGTTTTGAGTGTTATCCTCCTTTTTTAGGAACAACTTGGGTCGGGTTAACCCAATTAGAATCAGATATAGCATAAATTATACTTTCCAATAGAAGTTTCACTACCACTTTCTTCACTAACTCATTCGTTATTGGATTGATACACCACTAATGTTATGGTATTGGTTTGGATACTTCTTCAAATCTAATCTTCTGTTGGAAAAATCTAGGAGACATCCCCTTGATGTCTATAATGGACCATCCAAATGTTTCCTATTCGTTCTTAACCACAACTGAAAATTGCTCCTCCTCATGAATGTTCAGTGAAGATGAAATGATGAGGAGGAGTTTATTTTATACTACTAAGAACATATACTTTAGATGTGGTAGGAGTTGCTTCAACTGAAGCTTTCTGGGACACTGTAGTGATAGGATCAATGGTGGTGGAGGTGGTCCCAAATCTTCAAAGTGCCTAGAGTATAAGCATGGCAATGCCTTCAGAAATAGAACATACGACTCAAGTGAATAACAACGAGTGTAATCATCCACCAAGTTCATGACACATGCCTCTAATGGTAGTTTTGGATATGCTTGGGTGAGAGCAGAAGATGTTGCCTCTTCAATTGTCATTGGGCATGCTCCTCCTCTAAATCATTGGGATACTTTATTGCCTTCATCAAAGAAACATACTTAGTATGCTCCATGATATCCACTACCAAAGTGCCTTTTTGCACTTTCGTCATGACGTGAGCCATATCCAGAAATAGCTTCCCCAAAAATAAGGACATCTCATCGTTCAATTTTTGCCACATGTCACAATTTGCCTTCTCATGAGCCTTTAATTAACAGTCTGGCATCTTTATTTCAATGAGATCATACTAAATACCTCGTGTCATTCTTCCTCTACCCACTTATAGGATCATCTTTTTTATAGGTTGGAATGGCATCCATAAGAGTAGCTCATTGCCATGGTCATCTTGCATCTCCGTGACCACAAAATCTGCTGAAAAAATAAACTTGTCCACCTTGACCAAAACATCCTCACATATACCAATTGGCCTAACCATAGAATTGTCAGCCAACTTTATGGTCATGTTACTTTTCTTGGATTCTTTTAGCCCCAATTTCTTGAATGTTGTCAAGGGCATGAGATTTATGATTGCCCAAGAGTCACATAGAGCCTCACCAAACTTGACCTTACCAATGTAACATGGTATATTAAATCATCCTGGATCTTACCTCTTCTATGGAAGTCTCCTTTGTATAATGGTAATGAATTCCTCCTTCAATACCACTACATTCAAATCATCTATCCTCCTCTCTTTTCTAATTATGTCCTTCAAAAAAATTCCATATGATGGAATATTCTCTGTAGTATCTATAAGAGGTATGCATACATGAATCTTTCTAAAAGTATCCAGAAACTTCTAAAACTACTAATCAACTGTCTTTGCCTTCAAGCTGTTGGGGACTATTACCGGAGTCACCAACTTCCTCTAGTGTGGTGGAACATAAGTGTCCTTTCTCGATTCCTTTCCCTCTTCAGTTTCCTTTGTCGCTTCCTTATCATTTGATGTGGTGTCTAACTCAAGGGGATCACTAGTCGACATGGGTCCCATGTTGTATGTCTTATTGTTTTCTTATGGTATTGTCTTTTGTTCATTCAATAATTTCCTAACACTACGGAGTAACACTATCTTCACCTCCTGGTTACTAGATGGAATGTTAGTATTCACGGGGAATCCCTACTTTCCTGGCTTCTTCAAGGATTCTACTTCTATTGTTATTTGAGAAATATGGTTTTCTATATTGTGGATCTATGCTAACACGTCTTGGTCTGACTGACCAACTAGCCTAACATGTCTTTTATGTGGTCCATCTTGTTGGGCCCCTGTCCTACTGATTTTGCTAATGTGCACTGCCTTGTTTTGGATTGGCCTATTGAATAGGTCCTACTAAAATATTTTAGGATCCTTCCATGAAAATTTAGGATCCTTCCTCCATGAATATGCATTACTTCCCATGTAGTTATAGTACTACGTATACATGCATTCTTCTTCCTCTCCTCTAGATGAGCTTCCTGATTTATAATCTAATTTATTGACAAGGTTGTCCATCTTCTTACTTAATATCATGATAGATTTGAACTCTCTGACACTTTTGACTATTTTTGGAGTTTCTCTTTCCCCTTCCCATGACTGATTTTTAGCCATGTTCTTCAGAATTTCATGACACCTGGATGCCTTATTGTTGAGGAAAAATCATTCTTATGTGTTGAAGAGTGTGGTTCTTTCCCCTTTATGCAGACTGTAGTGGAAAGTTTTTTCTTGTTCATATGGGTCAATCCCATAATGAGGACCTTCCTCAGCATATTTTGTAACCTCTCTCATGCCTCAGTATAAGACTCCTCTGCATGCTGCTTAAAGTTGTAGATATGGCCGATTAGGTCTTGTTCTTCTGTGGAGGGAAATATATTTTGAATAAGGTATCAATCATTTCATCCCAAGTGGATATAGATTCTTAGGGTAGGATTCAGAACCAAGCCTTCGCCTTATTTTCTAGTGATATGAAAATAACTTCAAATAAATTATTTTCATAGGAACCCTATCAATCTTCATCATATTATAGGTTTCCACAAAATTATTGATATGAGACATGGGATCTGTCATACTGTGTCCATAAAATTCCTATGATTTTATGATTGTCACCAACCCTGGGTCAATTTTATAGTTGCCCATATTTACTTCCAGTTTCACAATAGGTCCCATGTATGCTTTATCCGATGAAGCCTTGATCTTTTCCCAGACGGTTTGCACCTCAGATTCCATGTTACCTCTCCCATTTCTACATGTTCTAGTTGTGTCACCTCTGGTGGTGGAGTTTGGAGAAGTCCTCTCATAGAATCACCATACTCCCTTGCTCGGTGACGGAGTTCCTCTATGCTAATGCTTGGTGGAGTTGATTCTCCATAGTCTGTGGTCCTGGTCCGAAACATGCACTAGTGCCTGCAAATAAATGACCAATGTAAGAATTGGATACAAGTTATGTAATGGAGATTAAATTTTCAAATTAAAAATGATTAAAATAAAACAAAAAAATTGTTGCCTAGATTGGCCAGTCATAGAACTCGTAGGGTTGGATTGTTGTTTCCCCGGAAACGGTGCCAAAAACTTGATGAGTGTTTACTACACATATTAAATGCAAGTACACCCATTGAAATAGTATAGGCCTATGAGGCCCGAGTGTTGAACTGAAGGAAACATATATAGAGACTATTATTAACTATGACTCAATCAGCTAGACCTAATGAAAAAGGTGATTGAGTGATTATTATACTAATTGCATGAATGAAAACTAAATTAGTGAGGTTGTGATCACAAGTGGAATGAATTCCTTAGGAATACAGTTTCACCACAGTTTACACTTCAATTAACATCATTTATTAATATGTAATTCTCCTAACTGTGTACCAAGGGACCTGTGGCAATAATTACCCACTCTCACATCATAATTCACTACCTAATCCAATATAAACCCCACTCTCATTGTGATTCAATTATTAGTTAGGTGTTTTCATGAACCCTCTGTGCTATTCCCTTCATAATTGTAAACCTTCATTCGAGGCACGGTATAAATTATTTAATACTTATGACTTTTCTAATCCTAAATCCCTCACTTGAAACAATTAAGGATCTAAGAAATTAGCTATATTGATCAGGCATAATTAATTCATCATGCAATCATAGTTTTATGTCTAGAAATTAGGAAGAGCAAATATATCAACTCATAATGTCAAAGGAAATGCATAATCAGGCTACTCTCGGGTCCTAAGGGATCATGGGATTAGCATTGTATGATTTTAGTTGTCATACACATAGAGGGAAAAGGATAAGAAGAGGAAAACATCAAACACTAATGAAAACCCTTGGAGAAGAGAATCTGGATGACTCCCTCTAACGAACGTGACAATTTTCTATCTTTTGGCTACAAATCCATCCACCGGAGGTGCTCGAATCATAAAGGATGTAGCTTTCTCCTCTCCTAGCTCTTCTCTCAACTCTCCTCTATTGTGTAATGAATTAAAGCATGATGGTTAGGTTTGGCTGAAATCCCCCTAGTAATGAGATTGACTTAGGGTGTCGTTAAGTCATGGACGCTGGATTAATCACCATCTTTACACTCATACATTCATAACAAGTAGTTACCACTGACACGAGTTTGGTGGCACCGAGTTGTCTTTTCGATTTGTGACTCTATGTATGTGTCGTAACTATAGACTAGGGCGTCTATAGCACGGAGTTTCTCCCTAACATCTCTGATGATTTTTTCATGTAAAAGTTGGTACCATAGACTGGAGATTGGTGGCACTGAACCACTTTAGGTGTGTTATTATCCATCAAGTTTGTTGCATTGAAACTATGGTAAGTATCACCTAGCATCTTTGATTCATGACTGTTCTTTTTCTTTTGTTTTCAGTACCATCGATAGAGCAGTCAATAGCACCGAGCTGAATCAACACTTGTCAATTTACCTAAAATTTGAAATAAAGAACATAAGTCCAATAATGTATGATAATTCAAATATAAAATAGAAACAATAGATAATATTTGATGCAAGCATGTGTCATGTGCTAATGATGATAAACCATGTCTATGTAGTATTAAAATGAGAAAATATGTATGAAATACATAATCAAATATCCTATGAAAAATGGATAATATATAATGCATCACTTCACTTTCATATCTATACGGTCCTTGACCAAGACCTAAAAATGTATCATCACCCCACTTATACCCATTTTCATATGGTCCTAGACCAAGACCTAATTGGACCGACACAAGACCTTTCCTTATGAGTATTTCTCTCATAAAATATCCCTTGAGGAGATAGGAGTCTCACACACCCATATATGGCCATATTCTCTATACCTAAGTGAGTCACCTTGTCCTTTTATACCCTTTTTCTTGTGAGTACTTCTCTCATAAAATTTCCCCTAAGCAGAGAGGAATCCCATACACCCCTATCTAGCTACTATCTGTAGTCTCGAGTAGGTCACCTTGTGCATAGCTACCCTTTACCTTGTGAGTACTTCTCTCATAAAATCTTCCATGAGGAGAGAGGAATATTATACACATGTATCTAGCCATAGTCTTTGACCCTGAGAGAATCATCCCATCCCAAGATACCATTTTCCTTTTAAGTATTTTTCTCAAAAAAATTCCCTGAGGAGAGAGGAATCCCACATATCCATATCTAGCCATAGTCTCTATCCCCAAAAGGGTAAATTTTGTCCCAAGATATACCCTTTACCTTGTGAGTATTCTTTCATAAAATCTCACCCTCAGGAGAGAGGAATCTCACACATCCATATCCAGCCACAATCTTTGGTAATAAGAGGGTCACCTTGTCCCTAGATATTCATTTTTCCTTGCAAGTACTTCTCTCCTAAAATCTCCCTAGAGGAGAGAGGAAGATCACATACATCCAGTCACAATTTATGTTCCTGAGTGGGTCACCATGTCCCAAGTTACCCTTGTTGTGATTATTTGTCTCCTAAAATCTCCCCTGAGGAGAGAGGAATCTCACACATCCATATCCAATCACAATATCTAGCCTCGGGAGGGTCGCCTTGTCCCTGGGTACCCCTTTTTTTAGAATATCTCTCAAAAAACATCTTGTAATGAGAGAGGAATCTCACACACCCAAATCCAACTGTAGTCTCAAGTCCCAAAAGGGTCACCTTATCCCTAGATACCCATTTCCTTGTAAATTTTTCTATGATAAAATATCCTCTAAGGAGAGAGAAACCTCATCATTGATTTACAACCATAATATCTAGCCTTGAAAGGCTCACCTTGTCCCTAGATAACATCCTAACTTACCCCTTACAAATGACAACCCAAATCCATATTCTTTATAATGGTGCTACTAGATGCATCTCATGACAAGACAAGAAAAATTCTTCTATATCACCCAATCTATGAACATGTCCCTCTCCTTGTATCATTGGATCTAAAAATCAGTGTTGATATATTAATCCCTTTTTTTTGGCAAAGGGTGAACTTTCATATCTCAACATGGTCTTTTTCCCCTTCTCCGTGCAAGGGGCACGTGCAATGACCCTGACTTTTACAAGTTTGATATCCAATGTAGTCGGGGCTCATATATGACCTCTTTTGGTTTATTTCAAGTTGATGTGACTTTTATTCTGAGATATTTCTAGCTGTATCACAAGTACATATATAATGTCCATAAGAGTCAATAAAATTCTTCATTGGCCTTTTCATGTACATGGAGATGGTTAATGCATGTTATAAGTCAGTGTTTTAGTTTTTGAACTTAAATTATAACTTAGGAACAAATAGATCCAAGCAGATGAATAGTGAAAAATGAAATGTGCGACAGAGTGAGTTTTTCATATTATTTCTTCTCTCTTAAAAAATTATTTCTCAAATTGTTGACCAAAAATGTCCTCAAATACCTCCCTCAATAAATTGAATAGAAAGGAGTCACAAAATTCAATTAATTCAAACCCTAGTATTATATAATGGTGAATTGTATGTATTAATGTATTTAATCAATAACCATCTTTAACTTTCGAATTTGAACCCCAATTTTTTTGACACAGCTACATCATGACATTATTTAGCTACACCTAAAATTTCATTGCAATTGGATTATCCAATTAGGAGATATGAGAAATTAAAATTATGTGCATATTTGATTCATATTCAAGCTTAGGACCTAAGTTTTGGATTAAATGACCAGGCCGTGACACATAAATGTGTCACGCGGCTTCTATAGTTGGTCCATGTGTTTCTGACCATTGGATCCTACCCCTTTGGATCGTGTGGGGATCCAAGGGCTAGGAACCCATCTTCAAACTCCTACATAGGGTGGGGAGGAGAAAACGGACCCAAGTAGACCTGATGTGCCACCTCACCCCTTATCTTGACTTTTTGCCCGATGAGCTGACTTCATCTCATGATTTCGTGGTCAACTGCCCCAATAATGACCGATTTACGTGCGTTGTTGCACCCTCCTAACCTCCCAACCTCCTGACCTTCTCACTCCGGTGGTGGGGGTTTTAGGGATTTATTGCCTAGCCTCCCTCACACCTATTTAAGAACTCTCAAAGCTCTACCATCCCTCCTTTCCTCATTCCCCACTATCAATTACAAGCTGAGCTACATCAAACACCCATCCCCATTCCACCATCTTAAACCTCCAGACACCCTCACCTCTCAACCACCACAGTGCTTCTCGCACCAATACGACCCCTCTAACACCTTCACCAAGCCTCCTTGGTGCTTCCCATCAGATTTCTAAGGTCATGAACTCCTTCCTCCTCCAAACCACCACCTTCTCCGACAACCTCCCATCTAGAACCCAACAGTGCACCATGGGACAGAGAGCCGCGACACGTTGGTTGGCTGCCAAGCTTCGGGACGAGAATGCGAAGGTGCCTGCCACTTTACCCGCTCTCTAATTCCACCAAAGATTGAGAGGAGCCTCTCTGGAGTGACCAACTTACTGCTCGAGCAAATAGTAGCAGAGGAAGGGAAGGTGACATTGTGGACTCACATGGACCAATCCACGAACAACACGTCAATGAGCCTCGGTGCCAGGGTCAACTAAGATCAGTGGACCGTGAGTGGCTTTGGACCAATCAGCAAATTCCATGTCGGCAACCCGGGATCAAACTCACAAAGCCTTGGATCAACTTGAGTCGTGATCCAGTCAGATCCGGCTGTTGATCAAGGTAAATTCCTTTTCTTTTCTTTTGTTTTATCCAAGAAAATGTATTATCTTAGAAAAATCCTAGAAAATGCTAGGAATATCAGATTATAGTGAACCTATAAACCATTTTCATCAGAAAAATGTGATCTATCCAAATAAAATATAATTAGGACCTACATCCGAGCCTTTTTTCAAAAATTATAGCCTAAATCCCTAATGATCTTTTTTATCATTATCTTTTATGTAATGGTAGTCATCCATGATTAATATCTATTTTTTGGACATCTTAAACCCTAATTGATTCCATGATCACCATATGACTCGAAATCCTAATCAAATAGGGATAGTTGACTCAATGATTGTGGAAACCCTAAATTCTAGTTTTCTCTCTCTACATATGTGTATTTCATTCCACTATATGTCAAATCCTAAATATTTAATGAACCGACATGATCATGACTGGACTAGAAACTCTAAGATCCAACACTGATCCATTAGACTATGTGAACCCTAGAAAGGAAACCTTGATGATCTAATAAATCATAATAGAAGCCCTAATTGTGGACTTTTCCTTTTGGATGATAAGAGGTATCATTAAAACGTATGAGACCTTAGTTTAACATATGATCTTGTGACTCTAAAAATAAGATGAAAGTCATGAATAATCCATGATCTAATCATTATAAGATAAAAGTACTCATATCTAAATAATAAACCTTAGTCATCGGTCATATAGACCAATAGTAACAAATATACCCTTGATTTCCTTTCAGGGTGATGTTGTTATTGTTCTTCTAGACTCTTGGAATCTAGATCTAATCAAAATAGGTACGTGGTCTTATTAAGTATAAGACTAGTTTTCCTTGGTTGTTGATGATAAGGTGTATCTTGTGTGAAACTACTTGCTTATACTTTGTTGGCTGAACTACTATACTATATGCTTCTCCAAAACTTAATGAAACGTAAAAGGACAGTGTGATGAGTTGTAGCTACTAGTGTGCATGGCCAGGTATGGAAGTATGTTGCCTAACATGGATGAATGATGAACTGTCCATGCCATATGTATGATTAATTAATTTTTCCCATATTGGATGTTTGAGAAGTGCTTATAAAATTGTAGTACAACTGCATCAAATGAAATGTATAAAAGAGGTGTTTACCTAATTTTCCGCCTTAAGTAATGGTTTTCTTTTCTTTCTTTTTTCTTCAAGTATTTTCATACATGCATCCATACTATTGTATCTTTTACCACATACCAACTTTTGTTGCTGGTTTTTGTTTCTCGTATTTTCTAGGTACAAGGAACAAATAATGCATCTCAAAGTACCTGAAGCCATCAATAAATTGGCATGGAGGATAAAATAGATAGATTTCCATTCCTTATCTCTTTTCAGTTAGATAGTTGCTTATTCTACTAGATGATGTATAGGATGTTCTAAATCCTATGTATTTTTCTTTATTCCTTCTATAGAACTATTCACCTCTTCTATCTCAAACAAATTTATGTAATGACTTTATTATCTTCTATGAATGGATGTTTGTTTTGCTATTCAATGGTGTTGTGAACAATGATCTTGGGTCACCTATCTATTTTAGTTGGCTACCTTAATCTCTTGTATTTTTTCTTCTGACATTTATAGATATGAGTGCACGCATATCTGTGAATGTCACTAAGGAAAGTATATAGAAATTAGGGTCGTCACAGTTGGTATCAGAGCCAATGTTCACACATCATAGTCACATGGAATTCATTCACCCTATTGTGAGTCTAGGGTAGTCCTTGAGTTATGGATGTGAAGGGTGGAGGTGTCTAGGATAGCATCTGTCATGGGTCTGGCTAAAGTCTTTGAGCCACTTAGCTTGGAAATCATGAGGCTACCTTTATGGAAATGTGAGTCTACCTGAACGATATCCTAAATGTCCCCTACTTCTTGGGCATACCTTAATTAGGACCCTTCTAATCTATAGAAATTTCCCCTCTCATCTCTTCTATAGGAAAGTTTCCCCCTCATCTTCATTTTTAAAAATATTCCCCCTTACCTTTATGATATAAGGTTAGGAAAAGAGTCTCTCTATTTAGAAATTCTTAAGGACTGACTGATAAGGATTTTAGGTTATCCTCCACTAATCATAACATTAACATCATGGATAATTAATAAAGAAGAATAATGAAATATCATATGATTACAAAAAAATGATGAATAATGATAAATCTAATCTGTTCCACCTAATTTCAGGATGCCTCCTAAGACTCATAACTCTAAGGCTTTTGAAGAGTCATCCTCTAAGAAGAGGAAAGAGCCTGAAACCTCTAAAGAACCAGATCCTGATACTGCAGCCAAAGAAAGGTGGAAGGAACAAAAGAAAATCCTACTAGACTTCATGGAGACCCTTGCCACAAAAGGAACCCCTGAACCCAGGTCTTCTAGGAAAAAAGGAAGTGATAGTGATAGATTTTATCAAACTTAACCCTGACTCCTTTTGGGGGGAAGACCAGCCTGAAGTCATGGATAAGGCTGAGGCCTAGATCCTCTCTGTGGAGAATGCTTTCTGTATCCTAGAAGTACCCAATGAGAAGAAGGTTAAATTTTCCACCCATGTGCTTAAGGGAGGGGCAAAAATCTAGTGGGAGAACTATGGTGAGAATAGGGGAGAATAAATAGATAACATGGGTTGGGAAGCCTTCAAAACTCTCTTCACTGATCATTATATGCCCATAGCTGAGAGAAATAGGAAGGAGAAGATGTACATGGAGCTTAAGCAGGACAGTCTCTCAGTAGCTGACTACACTCAAAAGTTTAGGCTTCTGGAGTGTTATGCACCTATTAGGACTGATGAACGTCTCATCGAACATTATGTTGACTGCCTTGCTGCCCATCTAAAAACCCTAGTTATTTCCTCCCATCCCAGAAGCATAGATGAAGCCCTAGATATCGCCCTTAAGTAGGAAAGGGAACAGGGTTTGCAAAATCCTTCTAGCATGGGATACTTAGGGTTAACCACCACTGAGGAGGACAAGTCTAGAAAGTTCCACCCTGGCCATAACAACAAGGGATCAGGAAAAGGAGGAGGTTCATGAAAAATAGGATAGAAGAACAACTATAACCAGCTGATGGAGTACCACAACAAGTACAAAATATGTGGATGAGGGCATGATGGACCTTGTCGCTACACCAAGCCGGTCTACTACAACTACAAGAAGGAGGGTCATTTCCTCACCAAGTGCCCTACTTTGTCTATCCTTAGAAAACCTCCAGTAGGTGCTCCACCCCCCCAGGGACACCGCAATGCTAGAGTATTTGCAGTGACGACAGAGGAAGCAAAGGCAAATCCCAACCAGCTTGTTGAAGGTAACCAAAAATATTTTCATATATCAAATTTCTGTTCAAATGCCTTCGAATTATTCATAATATAATTGTCCTGTATAGGCACCATTTTGTTAAATGATCATCCTTTTAAAGCTTTATTTGACTCTGGATCCATAAATACTTTTATTTCTCAAAATCTGGCACCTATGTTACATTTGCATATAAGGGACTTGGGATATATCATGGATGTGTCTACTCCTAGAGGTAAAATACTCACTACCCTATAGAAAATGGATGTCCTCCCTCTAAAATTCAAAAATCATGATATGCCCTTTGAATTCATTCTCTTAACCATGGAAAACTTTGATGTTATACTGGGAATGGATTGGATATACACATATCATGCTCACATTGACTGTAGAAACAAGATGGTAGTTCTCTCTCAGCCTCATTCCTCTCTTGTGGTGATCCCTCAAGGAAGTAGATTCTATAATAATATTACATTTCCTCTCTTAAAGCTAAAAAGGTCATTTCTAAAGGATGTAAGATCTTCCTCACATTAGTATCAGAGACCAATCCTAACAATGAGCATGTATAAAGACTAGAGGTGGTACGTGACTTTCTTGACATTTTCCTGGAGGAGCTTCATGGGTTGCCTCCAAATAGAGACATTGAGTTCTCCATAGATCTTCTTCCTGGAACCACTCTAATTTTTAGGTAGCCATATAGGATGGCTCTTGTTGAGCTAATGGAGTTGAAGAAATAGTTACAAGAACTTCTCGACAAAGGTTTTATCTTTCCTAGTGTTTCCTCTTGGGGTGCACCCGTCCTCTTTGTCAAAAAGAAACACAGTTCTATGCAAATGTGTATTGACTATCGCATGTTGAACCAAGCCACCATTAAAAACAATTACCCTCTCCCTCGCATTGATGACCTCTTTGATCAGCTTCGTGCTGTTAAAGTCTTCTCAAAAATTGATCTTCGCTATGGATACCATCAACTTAAAGTCAAAGATTTAGATATTTCTAAAACTACTTTTTGAACTCATTATTGGCATTACGAATTTCTAGTAATGCCATTCAGGTTGACCAACGCACCTGGCGTATTTATAAACCTGATGAACAAAGTCTTCCAACCTTATCTTGATGAGTTCGTAGTCGTCTTCATTGATGATATCTTGATCTATTCTAATTCTATGGAAAAACACCAGGAACACTTGGGAGCAGTTCTTCACATCCTTTGAACCCAAAAAAATTATGGCAAGCTTTCAAAATGTGAATTATGGATTGAAAAAGTCATGTTTCTTGGGCATGTCATTTCTCGGGGGTAAAATATTTGTTGATCTCGTTAAAGTCTCTGTTGTACTTGATTGGCAAACTCCTCAAAATCCTTTTGAAATCCGGAGCTTCTTGGGTCTAGCCGGATATTATCATCGCTTTATTCTGAACTTTTCCAAAGTTGCACTCCCTTGGACTAAGCTTACTTGAAAGGATGAACACTTCATCTGGTCAGCTACATGTGAGTCCAGTTTCCAACAATTAAAGTAGAAGTTAACGTCGGCTCCTTTTCTTGTTCTACCATTCGGCAACGAAGGGTTTGTGATATTCATTGATGCTTCAAGAAATGGGTTAGGATGTGTCCTACAGTAGAATGGAAAGGTAGTGGCCTTTGCATCAAGGCAGCTAAAACCCAATGAACTGAATTATCCCACACATGATTTGGAATTAGCTGCAATCATTCATGCTCTCAAAATCTGGAGGCACTACTTGTACGGGGCAACATTCGACATCTTCGCCGATCACAAAAGCCTGAAGTACATTCTGACATAGAAGGACCTAAATCTGTGACAACGACGATGGATCGAGTATCTAAAGGGCTACAATTTCACTATTTCCTATCATTCATATATGGAAAATGTAGTCACTAACACCCTTAGTAGGAAAAGGATAATGTGTGCATCCTTATTTGTTCCCGAATGGAGGAATATGGAGGACCTAGTGGGCTGAAAGCCACAATTCCTGTATGATCGTGTACATGTCAACAATATATCTATCACGTTTGACTTACATTATGAACTTCTTTAAGCATAAAAAGCTAGTACTGATCTTGTGGAGCTCTCCTCTCTCCTATCAAAGCCTCAAACACATCTGTCTATGGGTCTTGATGGTTGTCTTCGATACAAAAACCATATGTGGGCTCTTGAATTGTCAATTGTGAAGATGAAGATTCTCAGTATGGCACATGGGTCAAACTACACAGTTCATCCATGCATGAGGAAGATGTACAAAGACCTACAACATCAATTCTGGTAGAGGGGCATGAAGTGTGATATTGTCGAATTTGTGTCTAGATGCCTAACATGCTAGAGAATTAAGGCTGAGCACCAGAGACCAGGTGGTCTATTATAACACCTTGAAATTCTAGAATGGAAATGGGAACACATCACCATGGATTTCATGGTGGGGATACCCAGGATAAGGAAGGGATACGACGATGCATGGGTCATAGTGGATCGTCTCACCAAGTCAGCTCATTTTATCCCTGTGAAAACTACTACAAAAGTTTCTGAGCTGGATGACCTCTATATACAGGAGATAGTATGTCTGCATGGAGTTCCAGCATCCATTGTCTCAAATAGGGACCCAAAGTTCACTTCAAAGCTATGGAGATTGGTTCAAGAAGAATTGGGCACCAAATTGAACTTTAGTACAGCCTACCATCCACAGACAGACGGGCAGTCAGAATGTACAGTGTAGGTTTCGGAGGATCTTCTATGAGCTTGTGTTCTCGATTGGGAAGGCTCGTGGGACCACTATTTTCCTTTAGATGAGTTTGCTTATAATAATAGCTATTAGGTGAGTATTGGGATGCCTCCCTATGAATCTTTATATGGGTGTCATTGTAGATCTCTGTTACATTGGGATGATGTTGGAGAGCATACCCTGATGAAATCTGAGGAGATGCAGCTATATATAGATAAAGTTGCACTAATCATGCAGAGAAAGAAGAGGGTACAGGATAGGCAGAAATCTTATGTAAATGCTCAATGACAAGAATGTCAGTTCAAAGAAGGTGACCATGTGTCTTTCTGAAGAACCGACCTATTCGAGCTTTGGCCAAGAATAAGGGAAAGCTCAGTCCTTGTTATGTTGGACCCTTTAAGATTTTAGAAAGGGTTGGTGAATGTGCCTATCATCTTGCTTTGCCACCTCAGTACAGTGCCATGCATAATGTCTTCCATGCATTGAATCTAAAGCCTTTTGTCAAATATCTGAGTCACATTCTAAATCATGAGCCACTAGAGTTGAAAGATGATCTATCATATGTTGAATCCCTGGTCAAAATTCTTGATTTCAAGACAAAGGAGCTTTACATTAATCGGAATATAGATATGGTGAAAGTTTTTTGGAGCCACCATGATCAAACTGATGCCACATGGGAGCTCAAGTCCGAGGTCGAGAAGAAATATCTACATCTCTTTCAAGCTGCTTGAATTTTGGGGTCAAAATTTTTAAAAAGGAGGGGAGAATGTGACAGAGTGAGTTTTTCATATTATTTCTTCTCTCTTAAAAATTATTTCTCAAATTGTTGACCAAAAATGTCCTCAAATACCTCCCTCACTAAATTGAATAGAAAGGAGTCACAAAATTCAATTAATTCAAACCCTGGTATTATATGATGGTGAATTGTGTGCATTAAAGTATTTAATAAATAACCATGTTTAACTTTCGAATTTGAACCCCAGTTTTTGTACCACAGCTACATCCTAACATTATTTAGCTACACCAAAAATTTCATTGCAATTGGATTATCCAATTAGGAGATATAAGTAATTGAAATTATGTGCATTTTGTATTCATATTCAAGATTAGGACCTAAGTTTCGGATTAAATGACCAAGCCGTGACACATAAATGTGTCACGTGGCTTCTATAGTTGGTCCAGGCATTTATGACCATTGGATCTTGCCCCTTTGGATTGCATGGGGATCCAAGGGCCAGGAACCCGTCTTCAACCACCCGCATAGGGTGAGGAGATGAAAACAGACCCAAGCAGACCTGATGTGCCACCTCACCCCTTATCTCAACTTTTCACCCGATGAGCTGACTTCGTCTCACAATTTCACATCCTACTACCCCAACAACGACCAAGTTATGTGCATTGTTGTGCCCTCCTAACCTCCCAGCCTCCTGACCTTCTCACTCTGGCGGCGGGGGTTTTAGGGCTTCCTTGCCTAGCCTCCCTCACACCTAATTAAGAACTCTCAAAGCTCCATCATCCCTCCTTTCCTCATTCCCCACTATCAATTACAAGCCGAGCTACCTCGAACACCCATGACCCATCCCCATTCCACCATCTTCAACCTCCAGACACCCTCACCGCCCGTACACCACGGTGCTTCTCACACCAATCCGACCCCTCCAACACCTTTGCCAAGCCTCCTCGGTGCTTCCCATCAGAGTTCTTACTTCTGAGGTCCCAAACTCCTTCCTCCCACCTTCTCTGATGACCTCCCTTCTGGAACCCGGTGGCGCACCACGGGATAGAGAGTCACAACATGCTGGTTGGTTGTCCAGCTTTGGGATGAGCACACGATGGCGCCCAACACTTTACCCGCTCTCCAATTCCACAAAGGATTGAGAGGAGCCTCATCGGAGTGACCACCTTGCTACTCCAGCAAACAGAAGCAGAGGATGGGAAGGTGCCATCATGGACTCACATGGACCAATCCACGAACAGCATGTCAGCAAGACTCGACGCCAGGTCAACTAAGATTAGTGGACCGTGAGTGGCTTCGGACCAATCAGCAAATGCCATGTTGGCGACCCAGGATCAAACTCG
Source organism: Alisma plantago-aquatica (assembly GCA_963693085.1). Taxonomy (NCBI): domain Eukaryota; kingdom Viridiplantae; phylum Streptophyta; class Magnoliopsida; order Alismatales; family Alismataceae; genus Alisma; species Alisma plantago-aquatica. Next base: position 562,472,260 of record OY856410.1, on the reverse strand, counting down.
TGAAGCCTTGGATAAATCTGAGCCGTCGATCCAATCGGATCTGGATGTTGATGAAGGTAAATTCCTTTTCTTTTCTTTTGTTTTATCCAAGAAAATGGATTATCTTAGCAAAATCCTAGAAAATGCTAAGAATATCATATTATAGTGAGCTTGTATACTATTTTTATCAAAAAATGCAATCTATCCAAATAAAATATAATCAGGACCTAGATTCGAGCCCTTTTTCAAAAGTAATAGCCTAAAGCCCTAATGATCTTTTTATCATTATCTTTTGTGTAGTGATAGTCATCCATGATTAATATCTATTTTGTGAACATCTTAAACCCTAATTGAGTCCATGATCACCATATGGATCGAAACCCTAATCAAATAGGTATAGTTAACTCAATGATTATGGAAACCCTAAATTCTAGTTTACTCTCTCTACATATGTGTACTTCATGCCACTATATGTCAAATCCTAAATATTTAATGAACGAACATGATCATGACTGGCCTAGAAACTCTGAGATCCAACTCTGATCCATTGGACTATGTGAACCCTAGAAAGGAAACCTTGATGATCTAATAAATCATAATAGAAACCCTAATTGTGGACGGTTCCTTTTGGATGATAAGAGGTATCATTAAAAGGTATAAGACCTTATTTTAACATCTGATCTTATAACTCTAAAAATAAGATGTAAGTCATCACTAGTACAGAAATGGTCTATAGCGTCAGTTTTTTTAAGCCTATAGCGTCACTTTTCAGCCGACGCCTAAGTGACCGTCACTACAGTAATTGCTCTGTAGCGTCGGTTTTTTTAACCAAAAAACCGACCTTGTATAGTAAAACAACAGAACCTATAGGCTCTCAAAAACTAAACCCAAATGAGAAATGAAACTATACCTGAACCCTATAACGCCAGTTTTGTAATAAATAACTGACTTTAAATATTATATCTAAGGACCTATAGCGTCGGTTTTCTTAAAAAACCAACCTTATATGTTTCTTGGTCGTTCAGCGTAGAACGGTCGTGCTGCATAAAACGGCCGTGTTGGGAAAAGGTAGAACGGTCGTGCCCCCTAGAACGGTTGTGTTTATTTTAATAGCACGACCGTGCTATACAGCACGGTCGTTCTACGCGGCACGTCCGTTCTACCTCATCCCAACACGACCGTTTTATGCAGCACGGCCATTTTACGCGGAATGGCCAAAACACCTATAAGGTCGGTTTTTTAAGAAAACCGACGCTATAGGGTCAATTTTTTTTTTATTTCTGCAGAAACTGAACAGAACAAAACAGAAGAACAAGAATAAGATATGGGAGAGGGGAGCATTGATGCTCAACCGTCACCATTCCAAACCACACATTCATAATAAAAATGATTCATATATTGAGTTGAGTATACATAGTCACATCATAATTTACAAAATGATAGATTGCAAGTCTGAGATGATATATATTAAATGTCAGATACAAAAGTAAATATGAAAGAGTACTGAAACCACATACATAAATGGAACGTAATTGACATATTTATTCCAATGCTATATTGACTTCATTTAGAAAAGCATCTAACCACTCTTCTCGGAATTCATTTAAGTCTTCACGTGTGTAAGGCTGAGTTGTAAAGATCTGTAACAGAAAATGCACATGCTAATATTTTATAAAATGACTACAATTCACTTGTAAATTTATGATGTTATTCTTTATTACCTGATCTATAGTCTGAATGTCATTTGATGCTTGTTTGACAATAGGTTGCATATATTTCATTACATAGTAACCACAAGCCTAGTCATTATTTTGTATAGGATACTACAAATAACGAATTATACTTAATGTTAGTAACTACTATAAACAGAAGACTATAAAAGTTGACATATAAGAGTTGAAAATTAATACATATAAGACTAAGCAGTTGTCAAAGTAGCTACCTTGACATTTTTCAAAGTCAATGTCTTTAATTTTGTGGGTATTTGTCCTCCGCCTTCACGAAAAGCTTTTATACCCCTATCAATTAAACGATAGTTGGTAAAATAGAAATTCTAAATAGAAATATCATGTTGAAGCATTGACTATATTTATGCTTACGCCATAGCTGGCAATTTTAGTTTGTGACCCCTTGTTGTTTTTCCCATTGGGTCAAGATAATAAAGAGTCATCAATTTTGGGAAAATCACCACTAATTCCCAATGTCTAGATCTGAGTAAGAATAAAACAAACATTAAAATAAATACATTTATTCATTATTAAAATTATATTGAATAATAATACTTACTCGACGTTAAAAGGAATTAGGATAATTTCCTTTCCCACAGAAGCAAAATATTTGAATGCATCAGAGAAGTAATCACTCACTTCCTCAATATGTGTCTCCACCTGACTAGTGACCGAAGGAACTAAGAATCCAACATTCTTTATATCAAAGTTTGTGGCCTCAGTATATAAATGGTTGTTAAACATTTGTAATTATTTTCATATGTAGAAATAAGCTAAAAATGTGTATTGGAATTTTCTATATTGATAGATCCTTACCTTGTCCATACTTCTAATATCGAAGTATTCATCCAATCATAATGGAACAACTCTATAATATCATCAAGAAAAATATAATTGTCAAAGTCCCTCCCAGTTGCATCTTCTGGTAAATTGATCAACATTTGTAGTCCAGAGCTTTGGTTGGCTAAGTATCGACACAAACATTTACATTTACTTCCCAACTTGTCGAATGTGGATTCTGGAATAATAGATGGCTTGGGCATAGGAGGACGACTAGTAGAATTTTTACTTTTTGGTTTGCAAACCTGTTAATTAAATTACATACTTCTATTACACGAGTTCATATATGCAGTCAAATATGAAAAACATGGTAGAATTCAAGTATACCTTGTCATTGATAACCAAGTGTCTAGGCCAACCCACCATAGCACCCTCTGCTTCTTCAACTGTACTATATTCAGGATTAGGTATGGGTAGTGGTTTGTCCCCCATTTTGTCATACACAAGATGGATGGACACGGCAAATATCATCAGTAATTTGTTGGCAATGCAATGTTCCACCAAGGTTGTACACCTTGCCTGCTGCCACAACATTATATTTTGGAACCTCCACTGGAAGTTTACAGTTCATACCAACCTAGATTGAAATATAGGTTATATAAGAAGAAGTAGAACAAATACCTGTTACAACTATATATATTATCATATATATATCATACTAATAACACAACATATAGAACAAAAACTTACTGTAGATTGTTGTGGTGGGTCACCGGGAGTGCTCCCATGACCTTCTACAACTGGAGCATGGGCTTGTACCTCATCACTTGAGAGACGCATAGTATGAATAGGTTGAGAAGGTTGAGTAGGCTGAAATTAAGACATTATTTCTTTTACTTTCTGCGCTACTAATGCTTCAACCTCCTCTTGTGTAAGACCTCATGCACGACCTCTTTTAGATTGCTCCCATGACTACTTGAACTCTTTCCAAATTCATTAACAATATGTTTCACCCTATCATATACAACATTTCCTGGTATAGGTTTAGGAGCACTTCGTTCCTCTGTTTACCCATTAAAGGTTTTGTGTTTCCTTCGATAAGGATGCACTGGTGGGAGAAATCTCCGATGACCAAGATATACGATTTTACCACCATGTTTCAGTCTGATTGAATCAGTATTTTCCTCACAAATAGGACATTCTTTGTAACCTTTTATGCTATATCCAGACAAATTTCCATAAGCTGGAAAGTCATTAATTGTGCAAAACAACATAGCACGCAAACTGAAGGTCTCTTTACGTGAAGCATCATATGTCATAATACCTTCTTCCCATAGTTTCATTAGGTCATCTATTAGAGGTTGAAGGTAAACATCAATATCATTTCCAGGTTGCTTGGGCCCTGATATCAATATTGACAACATGACATACTTATTTTTCATACACAACCAAGGAGGAAGATTGTACATAACAATCATAACAGGCCACGTGCTATGTTGGCTACTTAATGTACCATAGGGATTCATTCCATCTGTACAGAGTCCAAGTCTTAAGTTTCTTGGTTCTTTACCAAATTGAGGGTATAATAAATCAATTTTCTTCCATTGTGGTGAATCAGATGCATGTCGTAGGACACCATCATCATTGGCCTTTAACTCCCCATGCTAAGACAAATTTTGCGCATCTTCTGTATTAGCAAATAAGCGTTGAAATCGTGGTATTATTGGTAGATACCACATCACCTTGACAGGAGAGCCATTTTTAGCCTTAGTTGAATTTGTGGTCTTATACCTTGACGCACCACATTTTGGACAATTTATTAAATTACTATAGTCCTTCTGAAATAACACACAATCATTTGGGCATGCATGAATCTTCTTAGCCTCCATTCCCATTGGGCACATTATTTTATTTTCTTGATATGTTGAAATTTGTAGCTCGTTGCCTTCAGGAAGAATTTTCTTTAACAAAGACAACAGTGAAGTGAAACTCTTATCGCCCCACCGGTTTTGAGCTTTAAGAGTATATAATCGCATAAGGAGCACTCAACCTCGTCAACTTAGTACAACCCTTATATAAAGGTTTTTCAGCATCATGGACTATGTTTGCAAATAAAGAAGGTGGATCAATGACATTGTCCCGACAACTGCATATCATCTCATCAACCATATCATCCTAAATCGGGTCATCCTGAATCGGTTCATCATTGAAATTATCATCATTATCTATATCTTCTATGCCACAACTATTAGTATCGACATTTTCTAATCCATTATTAATTTTCTCTCCATGCCAATACCATTCATTATAACCTTGTATGATCCCATTGCATATGACATGATCCTTAATTTCCTCAGCAGTATCAACTTTCAACTTGTTACCATAATTTCTACATGGACAATAGAACCTATATGTAGGTAGTTTCCTATGTTCCTCAGCAAATCTGATAAATTCATCAAGACCTTTGGCAAACTCTGGACTACAACGGTTCTTGATAGACATCCAACTTCGATCCATTTTCTATATCACATTAAAAATTAATTATAAAATAAGCATTTAATATTGATACTATAAGATGTAAGTTTTTATTGATAGGAAGTTAATTACTTTTATACTAAAGTGTACCACCTATCCCATTTTTGAATATTTAATCTCATTAGTAACTGTATAATGTATGTTTAGTTTTGGAGAAAATTTCAGCAGCATTTCCCCTAAGTTCTCCAAGTACACCGATGTAAATGGTAAATAACCACTCACATATGTACCCAGAGAACCAATGAGGAAATACTACTAAAATTTTCTTCAAAACTAAACATACATTATACAGTTACATCCTAAGTGAGATTAAATATCCAAAAACAATCCCAAACCGGGGACTATCCAATATTTACTCCTATGAGTAAATTTTGAACGGGTTTCTAAGTTGATACATGCATAAATGTATTATTGTCTTATTTATATATTAAGTTAAACATCATGCATTCGATGATCTCATATATAAACCCTAAAGTGTCAATCTGAGACTACACAATGTCTACCCTCATATTTCTCCAATGTCTACCAAGCGCTACCGTACATGTATTAAATATTTGAATCAAAATGAAGCCTAATGGCACATTGGGAGAGTGAGAATATTATACCTCACTTGAAGGCTGAAAAAGAAATATATGCAAGTCAACAACACCTGCAACAACACAAATGCACGGTTCAATTCTCTTATAATGTAAGGCATTAGGGTCCATATACATCAATATTAGAGGAGCAGAAAGATTTTAACAAATGCAGTTCAGCAACTCAGCCAACACGGTCGTGCTACCCAGCACGGCCGTGCTACCTAAAAAATACATTTACTCAGCCACAGCCACAGCCACCATGGTCGTGCTACCCAGTACGGCCGTGCTATCAACCACCACGGCCGTGCTACCCAGCACGGCCGTGCTACCTAACACATACATTCACTCAGCCACAACCACCACGGCCGTGCTACCCAGCACGGCTGTGCTACCTAACAAATACATTCACTCTGAAGCTTTCCTCAATCGTGGCATGACAATAAGAAGAAAAACGGTTGTGGTTATGGCACGATCATGCTACTACCACCAGCATCCATCGCTACCCACTGTCGACCCCAGCCCCGACCGCAGCACCCATCACCACCCACCGCCGGACCCCAGCCCCGACCACAGCAGCCCCCACCTGCCCCGCCTCTCCTTTCCAACCGAGAAAGCTCTTCGACGGCGGCACAACACGTACAACTGAGAAGCTTGCGACTGATTTTCGGTTAATAGAATGTACCTTGCGACCTTTAGTTGGCGGCGGCGGCACAACACGTACGGCTAGGTGGCGGCACAACACGGCTCGATGGCGGCACAACACGGCTCGACAGTGGCACAACACGGCTGGACTCCTTGGACAGGGCGGCCACAATGGCTCGTTGGACACGACGGCGGCGTCGGAAGGACACGGAGATGGGCTCCTTGGACACAACGACAGAGAAGGAGGGGGTCTCTAGCGTCGTGCTTTCGAGTAAAATTAAATGAAATAGAAGTCGATAGGGTCCTAGGTCGCACGTTTTTGGTAACAGCCCAACCTATAGCGTCAGTTAACTGACAACACCAACGCTAGAAGTCAGGTCTATAGGGTCGGTTACTCCAAAAAACCGACGCTACAGCCTAAGTGGTGCCCAAATTTTCGTAAACCATCTATAAGGTCAGGTATTTTGAAAAATCGACCCTAGAGGTCAGTATCTATAAGGTCGGTTATCCATAAAAACCGACCCTGGAGTTCCAAAGTGGTGCCCACATTTTTGTTTGACGCTATAGCATCGGTTATTTGGAAAACCCGACGCTATAGATCGATGCGTGAAGCCAAAATTGTGTGAATTTTTTCCGCGGGAAACCTGTAGGGTCGGTTTTTATGATTAAACTGATGCAATAGTCTATTAGGTCGGTTATTCTAATAAAAATGATGCTATGGGCAGCGACGTTACTGGACAAAAATGTAGTAGTGCATGAATAATCCCTGATCTAATCATTATAAGATAAAAGTACTCATATCTAAAGAATAAACCTTATTCATGGGTCATATGGATCAATAGTAACAAATATACCCTTGATTTCCTTTCAGGGTGATCTTGTTATTGTTCTTATAGACTCTTGGAATCCAGATCTAATCAAAATAGGTATGTGGTCTTATTAAGTATAAGACTATTTTTCCTTGGTTGCTTATGATAAGGTGTATCTTGTATGAAACTACTTGCTTATACTTTGTTGGCTGAACTACTATACTATATGCTTTCCTAAAACTTAATGAAACATAAAAGGACATTGTGATGAGTTGTAGATACTAGTGCACATGGCCCAGTATGAATGTATGTTGCCTAACATGGATGTATGATGAATTGTCCTTGTCTGATGTATGATGAATTAATTTTGCCCATATTGGATGTATGAGAAGTGCTTTTAAAATTATAGTACAACTACATCAAATGAAATGTATAAAAGAGGTGTTTGCCTAATTTTCCACCTTATTTCTTTTCTTTCTTCTTTCTTCAAGTATTTTCATACATGCAACCATACTATTATATCTTTTACCACGTACCAACTTTTGTTGATGATTTTTGTTTCTTATATTTTCTAGGTACAAGGAACAAATAATGCATCTCAAAGTACCTGAAGCCATCAATAAATGGGCATGGAGGATAAAATAGATAGATTTCCATTTCTTATCTCTTTTTAGTTAGATAGTTTCTTATTCTACTACATGATGTATAGGATGTTCTAAATCCTATGTATTTTTCTTTATTCCTTCTATAGAAATATTCACCTCTTCTATCTCAAATAAATCTATGTAATGACTTTATTATCTTCGATGAATGGATGTGTGTGTGGCTATTCAATGGTGTTGTGAACAATGATCTTGGCTCGCTTCTGTATTTTAGTTGTCTACCTTAATCTCTTGTATTTTCCCTTCTGACATTTATAGATATGAGTACACGCATATCTGTGAATATCACTAAGGAAAGTATATAGAAATTGGGGTTGTCACAAAATGCATTAGTATCACAAGAAGTTTTCTTCGATGTGTTTGGTCAAGATTTCATGATTAAGTGTAATCAATTCATGTTATATACAACTAATTATAAGCTTGTTTGAAGAACTTTATTATATGAGTGAAGGTTGGAATTATGGTCTCACACTTGGCAAGTAGAGCCTTTATTTGATGAGGGATCAATGGTTAAAATTTCATTTCAATTGGATGTTGATACTAGAAGTTATATATGTTTCAAGATGTATATAATTCGTTAATTTATGCAGTATAACTTTGGTCATTTTATTATTTTCGGACTTAATAATGTGACAAATGATGTTTACGAGGCCCATGACTTATTTGGGATATACAACCTCCCCCAATCCTTCATATCTTCCATGATGGTATGATTTTGAAGTTCTCCCCTACATCCAAATTATTCGAGATAGGGGCATTAGTGGCATGTTGGCACCTCATCCCACACCTTCTTTGACTCCTATGACCACATCCTTCCTATTGGGTTTTCCATCTTTGTCATCCTCAGTGCTTCTAAATGACCCATCTTGGAGTCTTCCTAGTGAAGAGGTGAGGGGAGACGAGGCACTCTACTCTTGCCTTTCTCATTTTCCTAATACATTGGAGTAGAAGGAGTAGGAGTCTGAAAGATAAAGGGCCTGGAAGGGGGATTCCTTTGTTAAAACATCCCCAAATGGTAAACAGCCCAGTAGACTACACATGATAGGGTCCTCATGGAGCATTTTTCTGATCAAGGAGCCAATGGAGCTGACCATGTCAAGAAGCTGGTGATTAGGGGCCTCTCTACCCCAAACCAATATGCAGAATGCTTATTAGGAGCCAAAGTGAGCCTCATGTAAGCCTTGGTTGAAGCAGAATGTATTCATGGATTCCCTTCCCTTCCTTATCATTTCCATGGTGGCACCTCGGTGGTGAGCTCACCGTCTTTTGGATCTAGGGAAACTACCACCTTGGTGGGTAGTCATCAGCCTCTACTAGCCCCTTAATTGGAGGCATACCGCTCGGTGGCTCTCTGTGCATGGGGTCACACAGCTTGCACACATGGAGTGCACACAGAAGGGTGGATGGGGGTGAGTGGGTCAATAGACCCTCACTCTGAGTGGATACCCCATCCCCCCAAGTGACCCTCCTTGGGTGTCTTTGGGTTGGAGGCGCCCCTCAGCAGGATGCTAAAATCTAGGCCGCCTAAGGACCTGATCTAATAGCCACAAGAAAACCCAAGGATATTAGATCTCTTACAATACATTAAAATACTAGTTTAATTGGAAAATGGCTTTAAAATAGCTCCCTTAGTTAGAAAATCCCAAAATATACCTATGGACTCAAGAAAATGTCTACTTCATTATCAAATCTCTAGATCTATCTTTTGTTGCTAGTTTCTACATGTTTTTTAATTTTCAAGATAAATGATAGCTTAGGATACATTAAATGGAATACAACAACACGTCTAGGGTTTAAGGGTGTTTTGGTGAGATAAGTGGAGATTCGAAGCTATCCTTCATTTATGACAGAGGGGAGGTCTCGTCCTCCCCTTTCCTACCCTAAAATAAGGAAGATGGACATGGAGAAAGATAAGGTGACTAGGAAGGAAATGGTATCCTGGAGTCAAGTCATGGGCGGCGCTGATCGATTCAGTCCCAACCATCAATATGATTCACTTGTGTTCAAAGAAGGGAAGAGATTTATCACCACTGCTGATAATACTTATAAAGCCATCAATAGATCTTGGGAACATACAACATCTATGTATGTTGGGAAAAAGGTCATACTACTACCACTTTGTTGTCTGGATACAAAGGATTTAGAAACCAAAAGGTGGGTTTGATCTATATTCTAAACCTGATAACTTTTCTAGTTTGTTTCAATAATGAGGAAGATGAAAACTCAATTATCAATATGGAACCACATTGGTTTGATGATCAATTGGTAATAGTCAAGGATCACCATATAGGTGATGATCTACTAAAAGATATGTTCAGTTATATTCCTGTTTGGATGAAGAGCCCAAGTATGGGGAAGAAAGTGGTCAGAGAGAGAAGTGGGCCTCATGGCCTCAAGATTGGTGAAAATATTGTGATTAGACCTCTGATCCATTCAATAAGAATCGTTGAGGGAATATAAGGCTCTAGTGCAGATCCAGGCATAAGAGGACCCTCTCAAAGAGATTTGGGTCAATCTTTCAAAGAAATATCCAGTAGTACTGGAGATTCAATACTAGCATATCCCAAGAGGTATCCAGAATGTGAGGTATTTGGCCATGATGAGGAGGATTGCCCTCCACATGGGAAAGAAGTGAAGGACAAATAAACTACTGAGAAACCTAAATAGCCATGGGTTCATGTCAATAGGAAAAATTCAGCTGCTAAAAGTAGATAAACATGATAGAGTTGAAGAGTCAAGTACTAATACCCAGAACCGGTTTGAAAGGCTACACCACTTGGATTACGAGGGGTCATAGAACCCAGAAAACATTCCCAATAAGGAAAAGGATTCCACAAAAAGTTGAAAAACCAACATACTTAGAAGGAAAGAACCAACATACTTAGAAGGCTTTGGCAAACTTGAATATGCTTGGGGTCTCAAATCGTCTTAAATTCCAATACTAAAAAGACGAAAATAGGGTGAGCATGGTAGTTTCCATTCACCATAAGATAATATACAATGATTACATGAAAATCCATGGCATCTCATGATGGACCTCTTGACTATTATGGGTTGCCACCAACTAACAATAGGGTTTTCAATCTAGAAAACATGAATGTTGACCAACAAACTTAGCCCAAAGAACAAATAACTCCAAGGATAAGATCCTAACATCTTCATGATAAATAGAAACATAAAAGTCACAAACCATGGTACTTCAAATAAAAAATTGAATCAAAATCAACTTCAAAAAAACTTCTTACCGACCAACGTGACCACATTAATATCAAATGAAGAATTCAAAATATTTGAAACAATACAATGGGGCAAAATGCTATCACCATAATTCAGATCATGATAATCTCTTGCCTAAACAAAGAGGGGTGAAGAAGGAAAATCTCGAATGATAGTGGGACCACTCTGCATTGATATTATAGATCGTTGAGAAGGTCTCTTTTGACAATCATGAAATATATATATTAATAGAATCTAGCAGGGAACCATTGGTAGAATATTATAGTCAGCAAAGGAAGATAAACTATTTTGTACAAAGAAAGATTCTAACCCAAATTGAAGCTCAAAAAATGCTTGATACATCTTTAGATAAGAAGTTTGATGAGGCACACCATCCACTAATATACTAAAACCATACCTACATTCCAAAATAGATATTTTAACACATGAATTGGGGTTATCTACTAATGATAGTCACAGAGCATCTTTAAGACTATACCTTCCAAAAAAGATGCACTGATTATTTTTCACAAGGCCATGGGAGACTTGTCAAGAACAAAACACTAGTACCACTCACCAAAGCAGATAAAATGATATAATGGACCTTGATTCTAGATTGTGACCATCATTGAATCTTTCACAATGAAATTCCTTACCTCTAGAAAAGATGAAGCTAAGGAATTCAAAACTCAATACAGCATCTATTAGACTTCATAGATAAAGCAGGACCTAGAGTCATCGACCACGTGATTGGTGGGAGCAAAACTTCTTGAGCTTTCACCTCAATTTAAAATTCCTACATTCTTCTAGGCATCATCCACCATGACCACTTCGTCGGATGGTCAATTACAATCTTTTTAGAGTCTTGTACCATAACCTTCTAACTAAACCAAATCCATGATCATATTAGCAAATCTATTTTGGGTCCTGGAACATGACACAAAATTGGAAAAATTACATATCTTACAATCTTTTGTGCCTTACGCCATGACCTAAAATTTGACCAATCAAGTTGTTATCTATGGTCTTGGACCAATACCTTAAACTAGATCACAAGTTATATTCTAAAAAGGTGTTGTTATCTACCAACCATAAATCTCTACATCCAGGAAGTTGTTCAAACCTCAAACACTATGCTCATATAGGAATCTATGCTAAAGACCTATTCTAAATAGGGATAAATAGATCTAATCTGATCTACCACATTCAAGCCCTATCATGAAAATCCATATCCTTGAACTCAAGTCCTACATTCATGTAGGCATACCTAATAGAGTCCTACATTTGAATGGACACTCCTTGGAAAATCCCTCTCAATAGATAGGAACCTCGATAAATGACCTATGTACAATGGGTGAATCCTAATCTTATTTCATTGAACAATCATGTATTCAAAATATGCTCTAGGGAGCAAGCAATTTTCTCATACATTCACTGGCCATGAGGTCACCTTAAATCTTAAAACTTGTTTGGTGCCCAATCTTATATATCTTGAGCACTTTTGAAAACAAAAAAGGTTCTAGGTGTTGACTCAAGGTCAATTAGGTAAATGTTGACTCATGTCTAAATTAACTAAACCCATGTTTTGATGATGACTAACCATTCCACATATTGGTGTCTAACATCTCTACTTGAGTGATTTCATATTAGGTATAGACACACTCCAAATGCCCTAACTTGCGCATCTCAAATTGGAGAAAAGACAAGTCAAAGTCAATACAAGTGCACATTTTTGTAATATGATGTAAATCCATTAGAATCATGTTGTAAATCACTTGTAATGATTGTATGACTTGTAATTAAGCTTAGAAAAAATTAGGAGCACTTAGATCAAATGTTTAAGCACTCAAAAGCCATTTTCCAAAATTCACATCAGGTTGTTCATCGGTTGAGTTATGTGAGTTGCAAACTCGATCGATCCTGATTGGATCTTGAAAATGACTTTTGATTGGTCGAGTTTACACTTCACAGAACTCGAACGATGGAGTAGCTGACCAATTCAATTTTCATTAGTCGGTCGAGTTTCCCCAGGACAAACTTGACCAATGGTCTGAATATCGGCTTTGTCTTTTACTCTATCGGTCGAGTTACCCTTATCGAAACTCGACTGATTGCATTGTACGGAAAAGTGCAAAAAAGTGATTCTAGCCGTTGTGGAGTTGCAACAAGTGAAAATATATCTGTTGCAAGCCACAAAATGGCTAGTTTTCATTATCAAGTGTTCCCAAAGGCTAAGAAGTATCCCCAGCTATAAATAGGACCCTTGGGCTTCATTCCAAGGTTGAGCATTCATTACAAAACTCTATGTGAGGTTCCTATTCTATAGTTGAGTGCTTCCAAAATCCTCCTCTCTCTCTCTAAGCTTAATCACTTGCTACATCTACTAGAGTGAGTAGGAAATCTGTAAGAGAGCTACTCCTACATGTATATCTTGTGAGGCTCTCACTTCCACCACCTCCCCATCTCTCATTTCAATCATGAAGATGAAGGTTCTCTCTCTTAGCTAAGAGAGGTGAAGAAGAACAAGGGAAGGCATCCCTTGGTGAAGATCAAGGCTGAAGACTTAGAGCAAGAGTGGGTAAGCCCTTGGTGAAGGCAGAAGACTCCTTGCTCAAGTGGGTAAGTCCTTGGTGGAAGCTTCTCCGAGTGAAGGTGAAGTCAAAGGCGGAAGATCTAAGAAGAGTGGGTAATTCCTTGAAGGCTGAAGACTTGTGCAAGAGTAGGTAAGTCCTTGGAAGAAGGCGGAAGACTCTTTCAAAGTGGGTAAGTCCTTGGTAAGGTTGAAGACTCTTTGTATTGGATAGGTAAGTCCTTTGTTTGGTCATGTATTGTAAGTCTTATGAATGAATATAAGAATGCAATGGTTAGGAAATCCTAGAGGTTGACCTCTCTAGGTAGTGGAATGACTCACTTCTAGTTTGAAGTGTGGAACCAATCTAAAATAGCTTGCAAATTGGTGTATGTTGAATCTCTCTTTCCCTTGCTATGCATGTTTTAGTTGCACTCAAATTTCCTATATAGCAACCTTATCTTGTGATATATCTTGAAGGTCTAATGAATTTTGTTTAAGTGCATTCAGCGCTATTCACCCCCGCTCTAGAGCATCTAATCACCCATCTAGGATCCAACAATTGGTATCAGATCGGGTCTTCTCCAAGCATACTTCTACAAGTAGGAGAAGATGGGTGACTACCAAGGAGGGAGATACTTGATCAGCCTTCCAATCTTTGATGGGAGCAATTTCCTCTATTGGAGAAGAAGGCTTCAATTCTACATACAAGGATCAAGTCTTGAGATGTGGCAAATGGTGAATAGCCCATACGAGCTACCAAAGACAAAGATTAAAGAATGGGATGAAGCTACCTTGAAGAAAGCAACCTTGAATGCTAGATCCATGCACATCCTCTATACCTCCATGACCCCCACTGAGTTCAACCGGATTTATTCATGTGAAACAACCTATGAGGTATGGAGAAAGCTATGCATTACTTATGAGGGGATAGATCAAGTGAAGGAAAGCAAAGTTTACATGCTCAAAGGGTTGCTTGAAAACTTCAAGATGGGAAAGGAGGAGAGGATAGCCAACATGTACTCAAGGCGCAACACCATTGTGAATGGTTTTGCTGTTCTAGGACATCCTATGAGTAGAGAAGACATCAACTATAAGATCCTTAGAACTCTTCCCAAGAGATGGGAACCCAAGGTGACCTCCATTGAAGAAGCAAGGTCACTTAAGAATGTCCCTATTGAAGAGCTCATTGGAAATCTACAAGCACATGAAGCCACACTTGACAAGAGGGAGGAAGTAGAAAGACAAGAGAAGAAAGAGATAAAGAGAATGAAGAAGGCTGAAATGAAGACTCAAATTGAAGCTATCATGGAACAAGTCTCTCCATCCTCTCAAGTTGAAGAAGATGCCATGTACTCCAAGGGTAGATTCTACAAAGGCAAGTCCTCCTCTATCTGGTGCTTCACATGTGGAAAGAAGGGTCACTACAAGGAAGATTGCCCACAAGGCAAAAAGACTCATCTTCACAAGAAGAAGGATAAATGGCACTCAAGCTCAAGTGGCTCCTCCAACTCAAGCTCAAGTGAAGATTCAAGTGAAGGATCAAGCTCAAGCTCTAGTGATGAAGGAGAATGCCATTTTGCTCTTATAGCATCAACAAGTAAAGACTCAAGTGAGTTAAATATAAACTCTTTAGATAAAGAATCTTTGATTGCTATTATTCATGATACTTGTGCCTCTCTTAAGTCTTATAAAAGAAAAAAGAAAAAGCTTGCTAGAATTGTTGATAATTTGCATGTAGAACTAGATGATCTTGAACATGCTAATTCTTTCTTGCTTGATGACAAAAATGCTTGTCTTATCTGAGTAGACTCTCTTAAACTTGAAAATGCTAGTTGGCTTGATAAGATTAGATTTCTAGAAGCTCAACCTCTCATGACTAGTTCTAATGAAGAGCATACTTTAATTGTTGATTCTCTAATGCATGATATTGATGTTCTTAAATCTGAAAACAAGGACAAAGATTTTGTTTTGCAAGAATTAGAAACAGAAAATGCCTCCTTTCTTGCTAAAATCAATGTGCATGAATCTTGTTCTAGTTCTACTAGTAGAGAGAATGATGTTTTTCCTCTTCATATTGATAGAGATTCTTATTTAACTAAAGCTCATTGCTTAGAAAATGATCTTTTGCATGCTAGAGAAAATATAAATCATTTATCTTCTACTATTGCTTCTCTTAAGCATGATAATGACAGTTTAAGATCTTCTTTGCAAAGATTATTAGTTGGTAAAAAGAATCTTAATGACATCCTACACCATACTACTAAACAAATTGGTAGACATGGTTTAGGGTATGATAGTAGTCAAAGGAACAACAAAGGTAAAGGACCTCCAATATTCCATGGAGAATCCTCTTGTTCCAAGACTATGGGTACATGCAACTATTGCAATGAAATTGATCATTATTCTACTTGTTGTCCTTTTAGGAAAGCACCCAAGAGCAATAGGACTTGGGTTGCTAAACTAACCCCTCCGGACCCAAAAACATGATTGGGGACCATTTCATCTTTCTTCTTGTAGGTACTTGCAAATGGATTGACTTGAGCTATTGAATTGCAAATTGACTTCTCAATCCACATGAAAGAAGAAAGGTGAGATGTGTAGAGGGTGACAACAAGTGGAAAAAGGAATGGTAAGAACAAAGGTAAAATTTTCTTGCTTATAACATTTTCTAACATGTTTTTGTCAAGTTAGTGTGCACTATGCATGTGGTTTTTGAGTCAAAAGTGGTATTTTGTGATTCTCTTCACACTCTTGCTTAATAACTATTTCTAATGCTTCTATAGTGCATTACTAACTTTCTTAGACATGTTTGGATATGGTTTGTATTTTTAGCTTTCCTCTAAATATGTTTTTATGAAATATATGTGCTTTTTGATAGCTGCTATGTCGGTCGAGTTTGTCCTACTTGAAACTCAACCGATAGGCACCAATGGGTGTTGCCAGCAGCTGTCATCGGTCGAGTTGTCAATGCACAGAAATCGATCGATAATACTGTGCACAGAATATACATTTGGCTTATTGAATGAGAATTTCCCTCACAACTAGATTTTCTCAACCAATAGCCTTTTTTTTTGGTACTCATTTGCTACCTTTATATATGCATATTGCCATGTTCTAAATTTCCTATCTTGCTTAAAACTATATCTCTCTAATTGCTCTAAATTGGTATATCTATATCTTGCAATAACTTGTTTTGAGTTGTTTCACGGGTCATGATGATGATCTCTTTGGATCTCTTGGTTGTGTATAAAATTGCTTCCGTTGTACTCTAACTTGCTACATCTATCTAGGTGTATATCTTGTTTTGATACAACCTTGAGGTTCTTAGTGGTAATCATCCTTTGGTAATGATGCATATTTGTATGGTACATAGATCTACATTATATGTAGAAATTAGAGTATGTTTGGATTTTATGCAGATTTTGCTCCAGTTTCAGTTTTTGGTGCAAGACTAGTGTTTTTCATGCAGAAACTACCTTCTAAGCAAGATTCATGGCTTTTTCATGAGCCCTGATACTTTTTGGGAAAATTCTGTCATCTAGAGGGTTAAAATTGTGATTTATTGTTTTTCTACAGCACCTTATCTTGCATTTTTAGGTTGTTCAAGTATATGCTTTAACTTGCTTTTCTTTCTATGCTTGGACAAGCCCCTAGTTGTGCTCTTCTACTCTCCTTTTTTAACTTTTTGTTATCTCCTCTCCTTTAACAAGTGGTGTTTCTTATTTTCTTCATACCCCCACTTTTTGAAATGACAAAGGGGGAAAAATGTATGTCTTCTTTTGACAAAAGAGGAAGAAGGCATGTCTTACATGAAGAAGAGAAGCATGTCCATATAAAGGGGAGAAGGTAAATGGGAGAATACATATATGTGTAGAACATATATGAGTAGAAGACATAGTATTCAATAAATGTTATGAAAACTAACCATGTAGGAAAAATAGCAGCAATTGAGGGGGAGTATGAGAACTCCACTAGCATCAATTGAGGGGGAGCATACAAACTCAATTCTATAGAAACCCCTAGGTTTCTCCATTGGTATGATTTTACTTAAATGCTTTCAATACATTTATGGAATGGTTTGTCATATTCAAAAAGGGGGAGAATGTTGACTCAAGGTCAATTAGGTCAATGTTGACTCACGTCTAAATTGACTAAACCTGTGTTTTGATGATGACTAACCATTCCACATATTGGTATCTAACGTCTCTACTTGAGTGATTTCAGATTAGGTATAGACACGCTCCAAATGCCCTAACTTGTGCATCTCAAATTGGATAAAAGACAAGTCAAAGTCAATACAAGTGCACATTTTTGTAATATGATGTAAATCCATTAGAATCATGTTGTAAATCACTTATAATGATTGTATGACTTGTAATTAAGCTTAGAAAAAATCAGGAGCACTTATATCAAATGTTTAAGCACTCAAAAGCCATTTTCCAAAATTCACATCAGGCTGTTCATCGGTCGAGTTCTGTGAGTTGCAAACTCGTCTGATCCTGATTGGATCTTGAAAATGACTTTTGATCGGTTGAGTTTACACTTCACAGAACTCGACCAATGGAGTAGCTGACAATTTGATTTTCATTGGTCGGTCGAGTTTCCCCAGCACAAACTTGACTGATGGTCTGAATACCGGCTTTGTCTTTTACTCTATCAGTCGAGTTACCCGGCCTTATCGAAACTCGACCGATTGCACTGTACGAAAAAGTGCAGAAAAGTGCTTCTAGCCGTTGTGGAGTTGCAACAAGTGAAAATATATCTGTTGCAAGCCACAAAATGACTAGTTTTTGTTCTCAAGTGTTCCCAAAGGCTAAGAGGCATCCCCATCTATAAATAGGACCCCTTGGGCTTCATTCCAAGGTTGAGCATTCATTACAAAACTCTATGTGAGGTTTCTATTCTATAGTTGAGTGCTTCCTATAGCCTCCTCTCTCTCTAAGCTTAATCACTTGCTACATCCATTAGAGTGAGTAGGAAATTTGTAAGAGAGATACTCCTACATGTATATCTTGTGAGGCTCTCACTTCCACCACCTCCCCATCTCTCATTTCAATCATGAAGATGAAGGTTCTCTCTCTTAGATAAGAGAGGTGAAGAATAACAAGGGAAGGCGTCCCTTGGTGAAGATCAAGGCTAAATACTTGGAGAAAGAGTGGGTAAGCCCTTAGTGAAGGAAGCAGACTCCTTGCTCAAGTGGGTAAGTCCTTGGTGGAAGCTTCTCTGAGTGAAGGTGAAGTCAAAGGCGGAAGATCCAAGAAGAGTGGGTAATTCCTTGAAGGCTGAAGACTTGTGCAAGAGTAGGTAAGTCCTTAGAAGAAGGCGGAAGACTCTTGCAAAGTGGTTAAGTCCTTGGTAAGGTTGAAGACTCTTTGTATTGTATAGGTAAGTCCTTTGTTTGGTCATGTATTGTAAGTCTTATGATTGAATATAAGAATGCAATAGTTAGGAAATCCTATAGGTTGACCTCTCTAGGTAGTGGACTGACTCACTTCTAGTTTGAAGTGTGGAACCACTCTAAAACAGCTTGCAAATTGGTGTATGTTCAATCTCTCTCTCCCTTGCTATGCATGTTTTAGTTGCACTCAAATTTCCTATTTAGCAACCTTATCTTGTGATATATCTTGAAGGTCTAATGAATTTTTTTTAAGTGCATTCATCTCTATTCACCCCCCCCCTCTAGAGCATCTAATCACCCATCTAGGATCCAACACTAGGGAGCAGACAAAGAATCAATACAGTCACTAGTAGTGAATTCTACCTTAAAATTGGATACTTTTTTGGTGCCCAATCTTATCAGTCTTATCAGTTTAGAACATGCTCTACGGAGAAGACAACTAAATGATACAATCATTGGTTATGAAGTATACTTTAAATATGGAAATTTATGTGATGCCCAATCTTATCCAACTTGAGCATTTTTGAATAACTACAATAGCTGAGACTATGATTTTGAAGGTCCTGACAAGCCATCTGGAACACTTTGAACATGTTATATGCTCTATTGAACCCTACATCTTGTAGGAGATTTCAATTGATCATGTATGTTTTCATTTAGATATATATCAATCTCTTATCTCTAAAAAATCATAAATCATATCTACTTTTCATATCCACCTTTTGTCACTAATGAATGAGTTAGTGAGAAAATCAGACATGTGCTAATTTGAGAACTAGAGCAATGATGAGAGTCACATTTGCAGTCGATGAACCTCTCAAGGTTTATCAGAGCACTAGGGGGGTGAATGATTGGTTGTATATAGGTAAGTGCATTGGTCGAAGGTTATCCTTACTTAGGATAAATCGTTCAAGACCAATCTTGTCTTCATTATGAAAGGGTATTTCATTACTTCATTCTTAGGATGAAAATACATAAGTGACACTTTCCACCCTCCACAAGGTTTGTGAGAACATCTTTTAGAAGACCAACCTTTTTGGCATTTTGTGACCAAACACGGGGGTCTGACTTGCCCAAACATGCGGTTCTCACTCTTATCTTGAACCTTGCCTTGAGAGGGGCAAACTATTGACACCCCCAAGTTTGTACACTCCATAGAAATTCATGATTAATGTTAATTCTCTGGCTAAAGTTGACGTTCATTCTATTTCTCCACATTTTATCCATTTTTTCACATTTTCCTAAATTTTTCACCTTTTATCTTGGTTTCAAATTTTTCCTTATTGTTTCATATTTCTATACCTATTTGATCTATTGATTTTCACCCACTTTTACCTAGTTCGGGCTTATTATAAAGGAAACCTATTATCTGAACTTAAGTACAATTTTTCAATTATTACTGCTTTTTATGAGCCTTTTTCATAAAGTTCCCAGTTGACTTATCCTAAAAAAAATCTTCATGGATAATTCAATTACATATATCCATAAAAAATACATATCTTTTGGATAATAGTGAAGGGTAATCATGAATTAATACCTTTTCTGTCTACTTTGTTATAATATTTTACTTTTATTTGAAATCCTCCTTATCCACAATTTTCTCCTCGACATTCCTGAAATATCCATAAAGTTAGAAAACATACATTATCTAGCTTGGACTACCCGGCAAATTGGAGCAATCTATCAGTAACATGTGGTGGGTTGCCTTTATCTACGGATCAGGCCTTACGGCTCATCGGCGTGATCTGTCACCTCTTCTAGAACATTCCATTTGAAACTCGAGCCTAAAATCCACCTATAAATATACCCTCCACATCTTCTGTATTCCAAACCCTTTTCGTCTCACCTAAAGCCAGAGATCAAGCTACATCCCTCTTTGATTTTCTGTTCATGATCAAATGATTGTTCTATGACACCAATTCTCATGTTAATACATGTAGGTTGTCCAATATTTGTTGATTTCTTTGATATAGTCATAACTATTATTGGTTGAATTGTTTCTATCTACATGCACTTTATCAAAGATCTAGATCTTACTCTACCAAATTTATCTATCTCGCCTCTCTCTCTCTTTTACTATGCATCAGACCCAACTGACAGCGATGGACCTCTATCGTGGTAGGTTATGATGTGATAGGGACCATAGCACACCTAAAACTAGGATCTTTAGGGATATTATGGGAAAGTTGTGGTCGTATCCATCCGAGAAGGTCATCCAAGCAAAAAAAAATGTATCTTTATATTTTTTGTTGTTTACTCTAACAATATCATTAATCATTTTTGTTTTTAATCTGAGATGTCTGAAAAGGTTGCAATATCATTATTTTGAGAGATGGGGATTCTAACACCTTCCTCGCTCATAAAAGGATCGATGAGTCTGATCTATGAATTATTGTATACCTTTCTTTATCTACATGTGTGTGGAGTCAAAACTGGACCTTTTTTGTCTTCCTGGAGATTTAAACACCCACCTTTGTATTTCCTTATTTTACGAATAAAACCAGGTGAAAACTCTGAGAACCTTATCAAAATCATCATTTTATTTTATTTTCTCAATTGTTTTCATGGCCCTAGGATCATGTGATTTTTTGGGGACGGGTGCAACAATCATTCAACCTCACATGTTCTTTCATATAATATGTTCCACCTTTTTTGGTAAACTATGTTAAACTTGGATCAACTTCAAAACAATTAAGACTAATGAGTGTATTCCCACATTTCTTTTAACTTAGTTGTACATTGAGGTAAATCTTGAAGTCTTGAATAGTTAATATCTTGTTGTTGTTTGCTTGTCTTACCATGTAGGCTTTGTTGTCAAATCACCTTGTCATGTGTGTAGTGGGGGCTAATTTTCTTAGTTCCACTACCTTGAGTGTTGAATTTCCTTTAAGTAGAGTCAAAGTGAGTATGGTGGACCACATCTCTTGATTATTTGCACGTGATATCAAAATTATGATCTTCTCAAAACCAATAATCAAGACTATGATCATATGAATAAAGATTATGAGGTAATCACAAGATGTATGGCTAGCAAAATCAAATTCACCTAATGATTACATGGATAAAGATTTACTATACTCAAGTGTTGTAGTATGCCAACTTACAAACATAATATTAACTCATATTAAGAAAGTATTGTGTTGCATTCTAGCACTATGTCAACTCACATTAAGAACAAGTGTAAGGACCCATCCTACTAATCAAACCCTAATTGATCATTAGAACAAATCCTTAAACAAATCTCAACTTCAAACTAGGCAACCATCAAAAGTTGAGTTGAAGATTTCGAATAAAACGATCCAAATAGAGATCCAATTATGAGTAGGAGTCAAAAAAGCCTCACAAAAAATGTAAAAGTTAAATATTGCACATCTGAACTATTTTGTATTTAAACTTGATAGAGAACAACTGAAATCTCTCTTTACATATTTCATAAAAAAGGGTTACATGAAGGTACATATTCATGCATCTACAATAGTATAAGATGCATGAATTACAAATTGTAAACACAAGGGAACCTTCTAATAAAATAGCCTATCAGGTATATCATATACTACCGACCCATCACTCAGGAAAGAGAGAGTACAAGGACACTTTAGACTTAACTATATTCTATCTTTTACATCTTTATCAACACATCCTTTCCACCGCATCACCATATCTAAAAGATGTGGATAACCACATGGGTGATGCCCCAAGTCCTAGTGATATGATATAACAACTAATAACTTTTTAGGCTTACAAGTATGAGAAAATTATATAATTATATTTAACATTTCATGTAGTTTAAAAAGAAAAAACTAATATACTGAGCATACGATACAATATATATAAGGATAGACTATGAATGTTATATATTACTTGGAGGAAATTAAAGTGTTAACAATATCATATACAAATGTGCATCCATGTCATTTACAATTGAATCTGGACAAATATACTATGTCGTTGGTTACATATTTTATTATGCCTTGGGTATATTGAATTGTACCACTCAAACTACTAGATAACACATGTGCAGTCACAATCAGCCAATTATAAGCTCTTAGCATGACCAGAATCCTAAGATCTCTTCCCCTCAATTAGTATAAGTAACAATTGTATTGGTACATTGGCTCAACTACTAAAACAACCTAGTCTTCCCTGGGTACACAAGACAAGGCACTAGAAATTAGGGTATACAGTCCTCAAATATTAGTTACGACCGCATTCGTTCTCAATTACTTCCACATCTGAGAAATGGCCTTGACCACTCTCCAAAACCTTGGGATCAAGATGACAGGGATATACTCTCCCTGCACCCATATATACTCAAAAGTATATGACTTTGAGCTACTTTTGGATTACTCGTTTCACTATCTAGTAAGTCATGATACTAGAATAGTTATACAGACTCAAGGCACTTCATGATTAGGGTTACACTTAATTAATGAAGCCAATTACTTGTATTTTAATTACACCCAACAAGTTACAAACTAGACATAGAGATGTAATTGCAAGATTAATCAAGTCTACAACTCCTAAAAATATAAAATATGTGGGCATTAATCAAACCACTCAAATTTGAGTATCAGTATTCATCTGGACTATACCAATACCCAATTCATCAAGTTAGTGCAGAACAAGGCCCACCGTTTTTAAATCATGGCACGCCAAACTTAAACAATGTATAATATGGAATATTTATCCTTCCAATATTTCATTTCCAATGAGCATATAGTATCAAAAAAGGTAGACTATTATTCCATACATAGAAATTATCATAATCACTACTCAAAAAAAATGTAGATAGTGAAAAAGGTTACTATCACTCATTTCATGTAATGGATTGTCATGAAAAACTATTATATGTATTGTTTCCAAGAATATAAAATTCAAGTCGATATATCATCATGTCATGTCTTATTTAGGGCTTAATTAGTTATCATAAATTGTACACAATCATTAAGTGTATTTATATTCTTGAGACTACTTGGTTATAGTATAGCATATCTTATTTTAATTCAAGGGAAAGTGTATCACACATGACCAAACAACTCCACATATTGTGTATAAAAATCCCTTCCATTATCTTCTAGTTCATTTACGTCCAAATATAGAGTTAGACTTTAAACCTTGGAACCCAATATCATTCAAATGATAGTACCCCCACCATTGCAATCATGGAAAAATCCTCAAGGCCTCGTAACTACTTGTATATACAATATCCCAAGTTCATCATATGATGTCAAATTTTATATCACTTAGTTGATTCAAAAATATTACATGAAGATAAGAAAAAAGAGGGATATATATTAATCTTATAAAGTGATATATCTCAATAGGTGGCATATTTCCTTAAGATTTTCTAAATTACATAAAGCTCATGTATGATATGTAAATCCCCATACAACTTTGTACATACATTCTTTATTTTGATATAGTTTAAAAAGAATTTTATACATAATTTATAGTTATTAACATGGATTCCTGATGAATTTTAGGGTAGTTGACAACTTAAAATTGTATACCTAACCATTCTTGTCCTTAAAAGGAGAAAAACACCAAAATAGGATACATAAAGGCATTGAGAAAATAGGGATAAGTTCTTTTAGGATTATTAAATATAATTGAAACTTCTCTCATATATAATAAGATGAAAACCAAACAGTCCCTAAAATTTTAGGGAAGATACCTAACATATGTGAAAATAATGTTAGTTCAAGATTAGGGCACATTTAAGGCCTAAAAGTCCATTAAGAGTAAAAAGCATATAATTACTTGAAGGAGAATCATAACCTCATAAAATTTTGTAGATAGACTTATCATGAATAAAATTATTGAACCCAATATTTCATCTTAAATATCCAATATATGTGAAAGTTATGTCGGGTTCAAGTTTTGGGGTGTACAAAACCAAGCTAGGGCATGGATAAACCACCTTTATATAAGTGATTTCAGAAAAATTCAATTTTAGAAGCACAATAAATAGAGAAAAAAATCTTACAAAGGTTTCATATCATTGCGCAAACAGTAAGGGGTGGTGTGTAATTCATTCATCATCAATATGACATCAAAATGTTTCAAAAATGCTATTTTTAGGACACTAAAGCATAAATTTTTGAATTTCATGCCATAAGCCATTGGGGGAACATATATTTAGCACTAATAAAGACTATAGAGTATAGAGAATACCATCCAGGTTCATTTTTTAGTTCATATCAGGGCAACACAGCTCATAAAAATCTATCTTTTAGATACATAGAGCAAGATTGCAGTTTAGGGAAAAGTTAGGAGTTTCTAGTAGTTGTCATATCAGTCATCTAGGTTGGTGACAAAAACAAATAACAGCAAAAACACCTCCTAGAGACCTGCTTTCCACGCCAAAACCACCAATAAAGCTCCAAGATGACTCCCCTAAGCTAAGTCTAGGTTTCTAGGGTAAAAAGGAAGAGAAGAGAAGTGCTTTAGAGAGATGAGCATGTTTCCACCATGTAAATCATGGATTTCATCCAAAGGAGGAAGAATATGTGAATAACATGAGTAAAAATAGATTGAGATAGAGTATATTACATTTTTTTGCAAGAGGCAAGGTTTGAGATCTTAGAAAGACCATGGAGTAGCTTGATCTTCAACATGCATTGCCATTCAAGCACTTGATCTAATCTATCACCCTTCAAGCATGGATATACAGGTTTGGAGCTCCTCCTCTTTGTTCCAACTGGTTTTTGATAGCCAAATAAGGCTAGAGGGCTCTGGGTTGGTGTTTATATGTAAGGGAAAGAGTTAAAAGGCCAAACAGCCCCCTTAACTTAAAAGGTTGTTGAAGGGAAAACTAGTCCAAGGTATAGAATAGAGGCAATTGGGCTCAAGGATTGTGAGGCCCAACATTATAAACTCCTTCTAAAAAAAGGGCTTGTTGAGGATGTAGACCCATGAAGCTACCAAAGCCCATGGTTGTATCTATCAACCATACTTATCTATACACCCACTAGATTAAGATCAAAGCTAGAAATCAAGAAAATGAATCTTATACAAATTTAAGTTCAAAAGAATCCAAATTTCATCCAATTAAGAAAAAATATTTAATAATATATTCTCTTAGATAACTTCTACTCAATGTGAAATTTATATTTTCAATTATGATGAGATTACACATTAGTCAAAAAATGTTCATGAAATTGCAATGTCAAGGCAAACATTGTCCAAACATAGTCGGATTAGAGTCATGTCTTATGAATTTATTTCAAGTCTGAAATGAGTATTTTTATGAAGGAAAACACATGGTTATAAATTTTTCACATAATTTGCAATCAAGTCCTCATGCTTTTTTGAATTTACAATTAAGTCCACAACTTGCAAAGAAACTTAAAATTAGGACAACCAAAGCGTAAATCAAATCAAAGTGAGATGTCTCTTAATAAATTTTGATAAAATATTAATCAATCACACAATTATGAAAACAACTTGAGATTAATTCAAGATTGTGGTATATATATGTTCATTCTCTCACAGCCATAAAACTCTCAAAAGGATTTCGCCTCTAGAAGTTACGGTAGAGAACAACAACAAACAACCTATAAATCTACCTAAAATCACTTTGTCATGACTTACTTTACACCATAATCATTAGTGAATGATTATCATGAAGTTTTTTATGGGTTCCTAGGTACATTTTGTATTATTGATTCTTAGTTTCTACTTCTTATGCATCATTTATTGTTTTGTCCAGGTACCTTGGAATATGCTTAGTAATTAGTGAGATTATTGTACTCCAATATTCTTACTTGTTGTTTGTTATTCGTTCTTATGTATCTTTACTTTTCATTATTCTTGTTATATTCCCGTTAAGGTTTGAGTGATCATGTTTAATGTTCATTCCCAAGCAATTACTCTTCTTATCAGATATTTATGTACATGATTTCCTACAACAAGATTATTAATTCATGTGTTCATGAAACTCATACAATTAATGGACACCTCTTATATACATGTCCGCTCTTGTCTTTCAGGTAACGTATTTAGGTTTGTCATTGATCCACATTAAACCCACCATGGCATGGGCGCATGCTATGTATTCTTACCTTCTATATAAACACCACCATCTTGGCTTTGTCCTATGGATGAAATATGTTCTTTACAAGCAAGACTACTCTGGAAATGTATGATTCATACATATGTCATACTCCAAACATACCAAAGGATCTGGGAAACATCATACTCATCTGTCATCTCATCGCTTATCATCATTTCTTCTTGGTACCAACATACTAATTTCATGAGTATTACACAAAATAAATAAGTTGCCCTTTTTATGATATTCAACCTCAATTTTCATCTTGATCATCACCATAAATCCTAGACATGAATCTTATTATATTCCATATTAGGCTTTTGTCCCCTCATCCTTGTTTAGATTCACTTCAATCCCATAAGATTTTGACATTCTTATATTCACAATAGATCATTATTTAAGTAACTTGTGAAATATATGTGTTGTATCGTGATTGTTTACTTCCATTCTTTCTTAACACATCATTTGTTCTGACACTACCTGAAGCCCCACTTTTCTCATCGAACATTGGCATCTTTATTTTCTCAAATCATACTCATCATCTGAGTTATCCTTTGTTTAGATGGATATTGTACCTTAAATTCCTCCTTATTACATATATTCTTCATAATCTTGCATGTATACATATGTATATTGGACACGCGATATATGGATTTCTTGACTTCTACACATAATTAAGGTTTCACATATTGATTCATCTTTCCCTAATCTCATCATTCCATGCAGTCTCAACTTCAAACACTAGATTCCAATCCATACAAGGTGCCCTTTACAGTTTCAGGAACTCCTTTCTCAATAATTCATTTGTATGTTAAGCACCATAGAGTCATGTCTTTTCCTTTAGTTGTCAAACTCTTAGGTTATATGAGTTAAAACATGACTTTAATCTTTCTAGAGTGATTGTTATAGTATATTTTCTCACTGGTTTGACCAAATTTATACATTATTCTTGTTCAATGTCTCCAGATTTAATCAGGGTTCCACATCTCTTGTCATCATTAATCCCATTATTGCATTAGGATTTAATATTTTATTATACTCTTTAGGCTATTTTCAACTAACTACTTGGTCAGAGTACTCATAAGGAGAATAACAAGAGAGTTCCATACTAACTCTTCCCTCAATACTTTGATACCTAACTTGGATATCCAAGCATTGAGTTCTGGAAGCATGCTTTGGGATTGTGCCATGTTCATTACTTAGTCATCATTTTAATCATAATTCATATTGTCCCTATAGACTCATCTAACCTATACTCTGATGCCACACTTGTAAGGACTTATCCCACTAATCAAACCCTAAATAATCATTAGGACAAATTCTTAGGCAATACCCAACTTAAAACTAGGAAACCATCAACTGAGTTGAAAAATATCCAAATAAAATGATCTGAATAGAGATCCAATTATGAGTAGGAGTCACAAAAGCCTCACAAAACAACATATAAAAGTTAAATATTCTACATATAAAATATCTTACATTGAAACTTGATAAACAACAACTAAAATCTCTCTTTACATATTTCATAAAAAGGGGTTACAAGATAATACATATTCATGGAACTACAACAATATAAGATGTCTGAATTCGATTACAACTTGCAAACAAAAGGGAACCTCCTAATAAAACAACCTATCAGGTATATCATATACTACCCATCCATCATTGGGTAAAGAGAGAGTATAGGGACACTCTAGACTTAATTACATTATATCTTGTTACATTTTTATCAACATGCCATTTCCATTACATCAGCATACCTAAAATATTTAGACAACCCTGTGGGTGAGACCCCGAGTCCTAGTGGTATTATAACATCTCAAATTTGTAAATAAAACAAGTTTAAGGTCTTTAGTGCAAATTGTTGATTTTAATTTCAAAATCCTAAGAATTAATGCAAATTACCCAAATATAATGAATTATTCCCTCAACTCGAATTTTGGGTTAACCAAGTCACTAAGGAAAGGGTAACTCCATTAATCTCACCTTTTAATAATATATGCATTAAGATAATGACCCATATGAGTTTGGTGAACAAAATATGAATGAAACCTAAATCTAATTGGATAGGAAGATTGTAGACCTCTTAGTCTACATGTGCTTCAAATTTGAGGTCATTAGGACTTCATTTAACCACCTAATTTAATTATGCAAAAATCAGTATGGTTTTTAATTAAAATATTGTCGATTTATGTCACATGACCTTAGTTCCCGATTTAATTTGCCTTGTTTCATGTTCTTTTTTGAATTTGTAGATTGGATGGATCTTCTTCAATCTAAATCATCACAGACTCATCCGATGACTCCCTCTTATCTTCTATACCGAAGTCCAGTCCTTCCTGGACTCTAATAGTTTCGCACCTCCCCATTTTCTTCGATCTCTCCCACCACATTATATTGATATCAATCGAATTCGCATCCACATTTCTCGTGGTCTCACGAACCCAGAGACCTCTAACTTCCTTTGAGTTTCATGCTCTAGGGTTCCCATCAAATGAGATCTCTCTCCCTCTCCCTATTCCCCTTGTGGTTGGGATTCCATGCCACACTAGGGAATCACGCCTATTTATAATCATCTCTCCACCGTCCTAAGACCCCCAACAACGAATTTGTTTTCCTCGATATCCTCCATCTAGTTATAAGTTCAAACCCCAATTCCACGTTGCTCCAGCCATTGTCGAAGCTCCACATCTGGTGCTCTGACCCTAGTGACTCTTGTTTTGGGTTGGAAGGGATTCTGAGATTCTCAAGCAAGCTTTAGGTAGGACCTTTGGGCCTCAAAGAATAGAAATATATGTATCCCTCTTTTTATCCCTTTTTCTGTTGTTACCGCCATTTTTTAGCGATGCACATCAATGGCCCTTTTTGGTTTAGTTTTGTTGTCGTTCACCTTCATCGAGGTGTTGAGAAGTTTTCTACAATTTTGTGTTCCCTACAACTTCCTTAGTTGTTATATGACCTCCACAACCCAGTCGGCCATGGTGGGAGCATCATCTAGTGCTCCAGATCATGGAACAGCCCAAACCAGGGCTTATTAGCTTTGTGTAGACATAGAGAACTCATTCTTGATCCTATTTCTCATAAGCCCAAGATGGAAACAAGATTTAGGATCCATGGATTTCACTTATTCATCCTCTTCGTGTTCTTAGATCAAAGAAGAAGAAACCTGATGTTGGTTTTACCGTTTTCCCTCCTCGACAATCTATTGGTGGTAATGCAAGCATGGGCCTTTTGGGTTTTTAATGCTCTAGTTTGTCTTTGCTTTGATTAGAAATGAGATTGGGGTTAGGTGGCACGGATTGGACCACCTAAGTGTGGGGGCAAGCACAGATTTGAATACCTACATGGATTTTTGGTCATTTCTAATTGGTCGATGCTTTGATAATTCACAGTAAATCATAGGATGATCTAAAAAATACCCAAAAATAGTCGTTGGAATGGATTTTCGAAGACGAATCTGATTTTGGTTTTTAAAACCCTAATTCTATTGTTTATGACCATGTTTTTTTAAAAGACCCAAACTAGGGTTTAGGATGGTGTTTGAAGTGATAAATAATATAAACCATGTTAATTTTAGGAACATAGGATTTGATCAAGATCAGGAAGACTAAGTTAGGATCTACCTTTCTCCAAGTAAGTGTGTCATGCCATTATACATATGTAACTTGGTTGAATTACATGTTATGTATACTTTATGATTATGCTTCAAATTCCAAGTTAATGAATGAAATTAAGATAATGATCATGTCTCAAATTATAGTACTACTTTTTGTTTGCTTTATTTATAAATTCTTATGTTTATCACAGATGCACATTAGTTTAATGTTATGATCATGCAAAGGTTAAGGTATTGAAGACAAAAATCATGTAAATCATGTAATATTAAAGTTGAAGGAGAAATCTCATTATGTTAAAGATTTAATGTTTAAGATCATGCTAATGTTCAATTTAAGAATCATATTACAAGAATTTGATTAATTTTTATATAATCTTGCCATCATGGACCTCAAGGGGTTGTTATGGGAATCCGTGCCAATTATGGGCTTTTAAAGCCAATCATGGACCTCAAGGGGATATTATGGGCTTTTTAGAGAAATCATGGGCATTCATGCCAATTATGGGCTATTAAGTGGGAAAATCATAGAGAGTAAATATTTTAGTTATTCAATTCTTATTATGTCGAGTAATTAATTTCAAGAATCATCATCATCATCAACTAAGCCTCAATCCAACTATGTTGGGGTCGGCTACATGGATCCTTATTTTCCATTCAACTCTATCATGGGTCATGCTCTGGTTGAGAAGTAGAGATTCAAAATATCTTTTTATAAGCTCTTCCCATGTTAATGTAGGCCTTCCTCTTCTTCTATTAATTGTGCTTTCTAAAATAGTATTGCTTTGTATATGTGCATTATTCGGTCTGCGTTTCACATGTCCATACCATCTGAGTTAGCCCTCGCACAAATTGTCCCCAATGCTCGCCACCCCCACCTTATTCCTGATATAGTCATTTCTCAAGCGATATTTTCTTATCTTCCCACATCCATCTCAACATATGCATTTTAGCCACATTCATCTTGTTGAGTCCTTATTTCTTCAGTGCCCAACATTCACTCCCATAGAGCATGGCTAGATGTATAACAGTTTTATAAAACTTACTTTTTATTCAGAGAGGGATCTTCTTATCACATAATACTCTAGTTGCACTCCTCCATTTCAACCATCATGTAGTGATTCTATGACAAACATCATTTTAGACATCCCCATCTGTTTGAATGATAGAGCCCAAGTAATGAAATTTATCACATTTTCATATATCTACTCTGTCCAACTTGGATCCACCATTCACACTACAAGATTGGTTGAAATTGCAATGCATATACTTAGTTTTGCTCCTACTTTTCATCAATCCATTTGATTCCAGTGCCTTTCTCCAAAGTTCAACTTATCATTCAAACCATCTTTAGTTTCGTCAATCAATACAATATCATCAGCAAATAACATACACCAAGGAACATCATCCTGAACATTCTTTATCAAGTCATCCATAACAAGAACGAACAAATATGGGATAAGTGTGGATCCTTGGTGTACCCCAATTGTGAGTTCTTAAGTTACATTCATGTCAAGGTTTTCTTTCAAGTCAATTATATATGCTTATTTTCAATTCTTATAAAATGTAGTGTCACTTACTAATGTATGTCTGTATTTTTGCATGGTCATGGGATGAGATGTCCGTAGATCAAGGAGCAAAGGGAAACTAAAGCAAGCCCTTCAGAGTAGTTGACAACAAAGTGACTTTATCTCGGTGGGGTTCCACCTACCAATTCAATAGATTATCTATTTTAGTTTTTAGTTCATGTTTTAGATTAGCTTGTCTACATGTATTAGGCTTGAGATCAAGATGAGACAGTTTATGTTTTCCCTTTCAAAGAACAATGTGTGAATCTATTTTTTAAATAATGCATGGTGTTTCATTTATCTTAATTCTATTGAATATCATGTTTTGTAATGTTCAAAGCCAAGTGACCCATGTTATGGACAACATAGGGTTTTCTTCCGCTGACATATATGTGTTCTTGGAGGGGCATTATAATATGGTATTAGAGCAATGAGTAGATGGCCACTAAGATAAAGATTCACATGTTCTAACCCTAGGTACCTTTTTTTTAGATGGCTCCTAAGAAGTCTGACAAGGGAAAGGATAGGGAATATGGTGCTATCTCTTCTAGTGAGGGAAGTGGACCTAGAAGGAACCCTAAAGCAACTTTGAAGGACTTAGTCCAACTGCTCACCAATGCCCTAGGACAACGACAACGTCAACTCAGACACCACGATCTGACCTTGGTGGACTTCTTGAAGATTAGGCATGACTCCTTTGCTGGAGAAGGAGAGGATGATGTCATCACCAAGTAATAAGAATGGATTATGAGCATGGAGCATTGTTTTAGTGACCTGGACTGCCTTCAACAATCTAGGGTTTGTTTTGCAACTCACATGTTAAAGGGAGCAGCCTGTACTTGGTGGGAGAACTTCCTCAACTCAAAAGAGTCTGATGCACCTGCACTCACATGGGAAGGATTTTTTGAAGCCTTCCATGAGAACTATGTGTTTGAAGCCATGATAGAGAAGAAGGATCTACAGTTTGCCAATCTAGTTCAAGTGGGTGACATGACGGTGACCCAGTATGCCATGAAGTTTAGGATCCCTATAGAAGTACAATTATTATTATGATGAGCAACACTTGAGGACTCAAGCTCGACCTAAGTTTTTCCTTGTCAGGAAGAGGCCACAAGACCCTTCAGGCTGCTCTTGATGCAGCCCTAGAACTAGAAGACCACCCCAGAAGGTCTTATAAGAAGGAAGCTCCTTAGAAGAACAACCAGTATCAACATCAACCTCCTAACAACCATAAGAGGAATGCACCTAAACCTATTGTAGGAGTTGAGAAGTCCGTATGCCCAACATGCAAGAAGAACCATGCAAGTCCATGTAGATATGGTACAGGAGCATGTTTCTATTATGGAGAGAATGGACACCTCAGGTCGAGTTGCCTAAAGCTACTGAAGAAGGATGCAATTCCAAATCAGAATAGGAACTATGACCCTCCACTTAAGAGGCAAGATAGGATTTTTTCCATGGACTAAGAAGATAATGATCAAGTAACCTTTAATTCATATATTGCTAGCCCTAAATGTTGAATATATGCTTTTATAAAAAGTTATGAAACTTAAGAAGGGATAACTGAAACTCTAAGGTGGGCAGTAACCTAAGACAATTATGAGGACAAAATTTATTTAAGGTGGGTAGAAGTGTAACATCTCAAATTTGTAAATAAAACAAGTTTAAGGTCTTTAGCGCAAATTTTTTACTTTTAATTTCAAAATCCTAGTAATTTATGCAAATTACCCAAATATTATGAATTATTCCCTTAACCTCAAATTTTGGGTTAACCAAGTCACTAAGGAAAAGGTAACTTCATTAATCTCACCTTTTAACAATATATGCATTAAGATAATGACCCATATGAGTTTGGTGAACAAAAGGTAAATGAAATCTAAATCTAATTGGATAGGAAGATTCTAGACCTCTTAATCTACATGTGGTTCAAATTTTAGGTCATTAGGACTTCATTTTACCACCTAATTTAATTATGCAAGAATCGGTATGGTTTTTAATTAAAATATTGTCAATTTATGTCACTTGACCTTAGTTCCTGAATTTATCAACCTTGTCACACGTTCTTTTTTTTAATTTGTAGATTGGACGTCTCTTGCTCTATCTGGTTCTTCACAGACTCATCTGATGACTCCCTCTTATCTCCTCTACCCGAGTCCAGTCCTTCCTAGTCTCTAACAGTGTCATGCCTCCCCCTTTTCTTCGATCTCTCCCATCACGTAATATCAATATCAATGGAATCCATATCCACATTCCTTGTGGTCTCACGAACCCTGAGACCCCGACTTCCTTTGGGTTTCATGCTCTAGTATTCTTAATCAATGAGAGCTATCTCCCTCTCCCTTATTCCCCCTATGGTTGGGACTCCACGCCACACTAGGGCATCACGCCTATTTATAATCATCTCTCCACCGTCCTGAGACCCCTAGCAACTAATTTGTTTTGCTCGATATCCTCCAGCTAGCTGTAAGTTTGAACCCTAATTCCACCTTGCTCCGGCCATCGTTGGAGGTCCACATCTGGTGATCTGAGCCTCATGACTCCTGTTTCAGGTTGGACGGGATTCTTAGATCCCCAAGCAAGCTTTAGGCGGGACCTTTTGGCCTCAAAGAATGGTAATCTATGTATCCCATATTTTCCCCTTTTTCCTATCGATACCACCTTATTTTAGCGATGCAAATCAATGGCCCTTTTTGGTTTAGTTTTTTTGTCGTTCACCTTCGCCAAGGTGTTGAGAAGCAGTCTACAATTTTGCATTCCCTACAACTTTCTTCATTGTTGTATGACCTCCACAACCCATTCGGACATAACGGGAGCATCATCTAGTGCTCCAAATCATGGAACAGTCTGAATTAGGGGTTATTAGCTTCATGTAGACATAGAGAACTCATTTACAATCCTATTTCTCATGAGCCAGGACATAAATGAGGTTTGGGATCCATGGATTCGGATGATTCATCATCTTCCTGTTCCTAGATCTAGAGAAGAAGAAACTTGATGTTGGTCTTACCATTTTTCCCTCCTCGACAACCTACTGGTGGCAACTCAAGCATGGGCCTTTTTGGGTTTTTAACGCTCTGGTTTGCCTTTGCTTTGATCACAAATGAGATTGGGCCAGGTCCAGATGGATGACGTAGATTGGACCACCTAAGCGTGGGTCTAAGTGCAGATTTGGATACCTACATGGATTTTTGGTGATTTCTAATTGGTCGATGCTTTGATAATTCACAGTAAATCATAGGATGATCAAAAAAATACCCAAAAATAGTTGTTGGAAAGGTTTTTCAAAGAATAAGATGGTTTCAGTGTTTTCAAACCCTAATTCAATCGTTTGTGACCCTATTTTCTGAAAAGACCCACATTCAGGTTTAGGATGGTGTTTAAATTGATAAATAATATAACTCATCTTAATTTCAAGAACATAGGATTCAATCAATATCAAGAAGACTAAGTTAGGATCTACCTTGCTCCAGGTAAGCAGGTCATGCCACTATACATATGTACCTTGGTTGAATTGCATGTTATGTATGCTTTATGATTATGCTTTAAATTCCAAGTGAATGAATGAAATGAAAATAATGATCATGTCTCAAATTATAGTATTGCATGTTGCTTTCTTTATCAATAAAGTCCTATGTTTATCACAGATGTTCATTAGTTTAATGTTATGATCATGCAAAGGTTAAGGTATTGAAGAAGAAAAAATCATGTAAATCATGTAATATTAAGATTGAGGGAGAAATCCCATTTTGTTAAAGATTTAATATTCAAGATCATGCTAATGTTCAATTTCAGAATCATGTTATAAGAATTTGATTAAGTTTTATATTTTCTCACCATCATGGACCTCAAGGGGTCGTTATGGGCATTTGAGCCAATTATGGGCTTTTATAGCCAATAATGGACCTCAAGGGGTCGTTATGGGATTTTTAGCCAAATCATGGACATTCATTCCAATTGTGGGCTTTTAAGTGGGAAAATCATAGAGAGTGCATATTTTACTTATTCAATTCTTACTATGTCAAGTAATTAATTTCAAGAATGCTTAAGTTAAATTCATGTCAAGGTTTTCTTTCAAGTCAAGTATATATACTTATTTTCAATTCTTATAAAATGTATAGTGCCGCTAACAAATATATGTCTCTATTTTTGCATGATCGTGGGACCAAATGTCCCTAGATCAAGGAGCAAAGGGAAACTGAAGCGAGCCCTTCAGAGTAGGTGACAAGAAAGTGACTTTAGCTCTGTGGGGTGCCATCTACCAATTTAATAGATTATCTAGTTTAGTTTTTAGTTCATGATTTAGATTTGCTTAGTCTACATGTATTAGGCTTGAGATCAAGATGACATAATTTATGGTTTCCCTTTCAAAGAACAATGTATGAATCTATATTTGAGTTAATGCATGGTTTTTCATTTATCTTATTGTTATTAAATATCATGTTTTTTAATGTTCCTTCAAGACAAGTGACCCATGTTATGGACAACATAGGGTTTGCTTCTGCAGACATATATGTGTGCTTGGAGGGGCGTTACAGGTATGATACAACAACTAATAACTTTTTATTCTTACAAGTATGAGCAAGTTATATAATTATATTTAATAGTGCATGTAGTTTAAATGGAAATAACTACTATACTGAGCATACAATACATCAAAACATATATAAGGATAGATTATGAATCTTATAATTACTTGTAGGGTATGAAATATTTAACAATATCACATACAAATGTGCATCCATGTCATCATCCAATTGAATCTAGACAAATATACTATATGGTTGGTTACAAATTTTATTATAACCTAGGTAGTTTGAGGTGTACCACTCAAACTACTAGTTGACAACTATGAAGTCATAATCAGCCTTGTATAAGATCTTAGTATGACTAAAATCCTAGGATATGTTCCCCTTGGTCAGTATGAGTAACAGCCATAGTGGTACATCGGCTCAACTACTAAAATAGCTCAATCCGCCCTAGATACATAGGACACGGCACTAGAAACCAAGGTATACAACCCTCAAATATGAGTTACCATCGCACTCACTCTCAATTACTTTCACATCTGAGACACTACCTCGACCTCTCTCCAAAACCTTGGGATCAATATGCTAGGGATATTTCCTCTCTGCACTAGTATATACTCAATAGTATACAACTCTGAGCTCCTTTAAGCTTACTCATTTTACTATCCAATAATTCTTGACACTGGGATAGTTCTACAGACTCAGGGAACTATATTATTAGGGTTACACTTAATTAATTGAACCGATTACTTGTATTTTAGTGACACTCAACAACTTAAAAACAAGACATAGAGATGTAATTGCAACATTAATCAAGTCTACAACTCCTAAAAATATAAAATATGTTCTCATAAAGAAAACCACACAAATTAGGGTATCAATATTTATCTGGACCATGCCAAGACCCAATTCATAATTAGGGCACAATAATGTAAGGCCCTGAAACTTGCTTAATGAGTTGAATAAGCTTAATTATCATAATTTAATTCTTATAACCCTAATCAAAACGTCTTATATGCTTCAAAATCATAAGACGAGCTTAAGTTTGAAATTTGGTCCATTTTGGACATTGTTTGAGCAAGTTATGCACATTTTGTATTTTTCTACAATTTACCCAATTGAGAGGTTTTCTTTGCAATTTATCACTTGCATTATGTTCCTTGGATATTATATCATCATTCTTGAGATTTTTGAGCCATGGGAACCTATTTAATCCTTGATCTAAAGGTGTTTTCTCCAAGGGTATTTTAGGGTCTACCCCTTCATGGATGAGCTACCTTTAGAAGCTATCAACTAATGAATTAATTGTTTTGCTAGGAAATTCAAGAATGAGGGATAAGAATGTCTCTATGTATTGTGGGGGAGCTTATTGTGTGTGTTTGTATATTGTTAATGGTTTAAGGCCATGCACACTTAGAAAGATACTAGAACTTCAACTTTTTCTTTTTCTTTTTCTTTTTCTTTTTCTTTATCTTAAAGTTTCATATACTTATCCCTAAGCACAAAAATGAGCCATTTTCTCTCCACCACTTCCCTCCTTATACAAACCTCAATCTACCTCTGTGCTTCTACGAATTTCCTATCCAATGAAGAAGAAAGAGGAGATCTTCTTAGAAAAATAATTTAGGGTTGCAATTGACTTCCTTTTCGGGTTTGAAAAGCTTCCTTCTAGTGATCTTGACCTAAAAGAGTAAGAATCCCCTTATTTCCTCCATTTAATTCTTTGTTATCCTTCCTCCTATCTTTATATAGGTTGGACCCTTGTTGTTCCATTGTAGAAATTTCTCTAAAGCTCTAAAACCCTACCTTTCTTGCTCCTTATGCTTCGGGTTTGCTCATTTGATGAAGACATGTGCTACATAGACGAATTCACAACTTATGCTTGGATTTTCTACCTACCTGCTCATGTTTTCTTCATTTTGGGAGTTTATATTCTAATTATAGGCAATTTTTATAACTTGATCCACGTTTATTTCTTACCATAAGCTTTCTATATCATGTTCTTGCTTGAAAATGATGATCCATGCACTAAAAAGCTATGCTTGACTTGGATTTCGATTTTTATAATATTCCATATTCTGATTTCAGTTCTAGATGAACGTGTTATCATGTGTACATTATTACTAAGGTATAATACAACTTGGATCAGGTTGGTTTGACAACCTATGGTGCTAAGCACCTATTAACCAATGGTTAATTTTAGGGTTTTAAGTTGATTTCTTCTATAAACCCATGACCCAATGATGGTACCATTCCTACAACCGTATGATGTTGTCTTCATGACAACTGATGGTCAGGATCAAATGTTTCATATAATGGTGACAACCTATGGTCACCCCCTTAGGTCAGGTTTTGGATCAATTAGAAGTTTAATGATTAACCATTAAGTAACCTATTGATGTTATCAATCAATGACATTAGCTTAATATTTGATGTTGATTAATGAATATAGTGATGATCTAACAACCTATGCTGACTTAATGGTCACAAATGATGGTGCCTAAGGTCTCCAAAACCTATGGTGGGTTAATCATATAGTTGTAGCATCAATTAAGCCTTAGCTCAATGGTTTCTTGGGTCACTTGATGCAATGGTCGGACCTATATTGTAATTCATGGTTTTAACATATGAACTTGACCCAATGGTCAATATCTAATGTTGATTCCTCCAATAAAGTGGAATGATGGCTAATGTAATATGTTGTTCCTAATAATTTGATTTGGATGGTTCCTTTATATGATCAACTTAACAAGCTTACTTGTTGACAATGGATGGCTTGTTTTAAATGAATAGTTGATTGTGGGTTTTACCCTACTCTCCATAGAACTTTTTGTGTTGTTAATCAAGGGATGTCAAGGGTTAGATGGTGACTCTTTCTAGAGCACAAATCAATGACTTCATAGGTGGTTTAACCAAGGTGTTTACTTATATAAACAACCAATGGCCTTACCTTTTAAACATCCAATGGTTCTGGGTGACATTGTGGTATGGTGATATGGGTTGAATGATGATGGAACAAATGGAGGGTTACCCTTAATAAGGTAGTCTTTCCTATTCACTCATATAAATAGAAAGTATGATAATCATATTGTGTTGATATGTAACCCTAATGAGGTATAGCTTGTTATACCTAGCTTTAATATAACTAAATGATGGTAATTGGGTATGAATAGTCCTTGAATGACTAATACAATCATGGAGTACTCTCTTATTATTGTTGAAACCATAGTATACTATAAACTGATGGTTAGACCTTGATTTATGTGTGGGTTCATACTTGAGAATAGTATGGAATGTGATGGTGATGCTTCACCTTATGCATCCATGATCTAATGGGGATGTCGTGAGTTAGCGTTTGGGTATGAGTGTTGATTAGTAACATTAATATAATTTATCTTGTGAACCTAACTCTAATGCAAATAGATAAAGATGAGTATTCATGTTTAACCTTCTTATATGATGGCATTATGGGGGAAAACCTACTTAATATAACCTCCTTAATATGAAAATAACCTTAATGTGTTAATTGGTGGTTATCATAGCCACATGGTTGATACTTTCTTATGCTAAACATGTGCATTATGAATATGATGAGGGTTAACCATATATAGATTCCTTACATGTTGAT
Source organism: Alisma plantago-aquatica (assembly GCA_963693085.1). Classification (NCBI taxonomy): domain Eukaryota; kingdom Viridiplantae; phylum Streptophyta; class Magnoliopsida; order Alismatales; family Alismataceae; genus Alisma; species Alisma plantago-aquatica. Next base: position 562,431,974 of record OY856410.1, on the reverse strand, counting down.
GTAATAAAGGAATATTCTTAATGTTAATATAACCCTACTATGATTGTTTATGAATATCTTCTAGCTCATTAATGCAATATTGTGTTGATCCAATGTATTATATGTAAGTGATGTTGTTGAGCCTTGTTATAAGGCATGCAAAGATAATGATGATCTTACATGTAATAGTATGATGGTCTTAATGATCTTTGGGCATGGTTGAGCCCTGAATGAGGTATAATCCTCTTGTGTTGATAAGGGTTGATACCCTATGATATTGTGAAAAGGATTTATATCATGTGATAGTTTGATTGTCCTAATGACCTTTGGGCATGGTTGAGCCCTAAATGAGGTGTAATCCTCTTGTGTTGATAAGGGCTGATACCATGTGATATTGTGAAAAGGATTTATATCTTGTGATAGTATGATGACTAGTGTGGTCTCATGAATGGAAAGTGAATAGTACCATGTGATGATGAGATGATAAATTATGTTTCACACATTTTTTATCTTTTAAAAGTTGTGATATTTATATGCTTGCTAGAAGTGAATAAGGGTTTGTATGTCCACTTGGTTGATGCAGCCTTAATTCACCCAATTGGCATAACTAATCAAGTGCAACTCTAATCATGTAGTGCCATGTGCCGTAGATCCATCTTCAGTATCAGAACTTGTTGGATGGTGAAATGAGTATTCCTAAGGGAAACTCAGAGCTCATATTGTTGAGTATGCGGGGGTGGCAAGTTGAGGATATATCATTGTCATCTACAATTCAGGTTGTGGAGGATGGCTATGGTCACGCCTCATACATCTGATGTGATTGAGGACAATTGTAGTTGTACCTCAGATTAGAGGGTTTTGTATACCCTAGTTTCTAGTGTCATGATCTATACCAAGGGCAGACTAGTGGTTAGCAGCTTGACTATATATTGTTGTGGTGGTAGCTTTGATTGATATGTCACTGTCTTTTTACTCATACTGACTGAGGGGAAGAGATCTTAGGATATCGGCACTCCTAGATCTTTTGCGGAACCGAATAGCCCTTCGCAGGGGTCGGTTGGACTTTGGATGGTACAATTCAAATTCTCCATGGCATAATAAAAGATGTAATACAGCCTTCTAGTATATCTATTTAAAGTTATGCACAACGCTTCATATTGGATGATAACCCTTGTTTACTTTCTTTTCACTTGAGATCATGTATAGTAAAATAAGAGATAATGGATATGCTTATGTTGTAGTTATTCTCATGTTGTAAACATGCTTATGTTGTCAAATATACTGACAATGATGGTTAAGATGATGTTGCTAGCTATGTTTAATATTGCTAGCCATTCCTATGTAATTAGAAATGCTTAAACTTCTAATTATTCCTATGCAGCTAATTGTGCTATGGTGTTAGTTCTACTTATGATATAGATTTGTCCCCTTTATTTAAGATGCCACTATTGATAACCATGTTATGTTACTAGACATATTCATGATGTCAGGTATGCTTATGTTGCTATATTGCTTGTGTTGTTATCAAGGAATATGATGATAGTCAGATTAATGATAATGATTTTTATTAGATGCAATTTGATGATATTTGAGTCGATATCTATCCAAAGAAATGGATTTATTTGTTACCTATATATGCATTGATGATCATACGTGTTGCTAAGATTATTTTCTTAATTTTTTAGCATACTTAAATTGTTCAATCTGTTAAATTGATTATTAAGTACTCCAACTACTCAGTTATCTACTATTTAAAATGTTGTAATCAATAAACATTATTGGAGGTTATATCTCTTACTAGGGCATGGGTCTCACCCTTGTGGTTCACCACATTTTTTAGGTAATCGGCAATGACAACAATAGAATTGTGGAAGTAAAGAGGAAGTACAGTAATGAATTTTTTAGAAAGTTGATTAGATGTCTAGTGTGTCCTAGAGTCTTCCCTGTACTCTCAGGTCTGGGTGGGAAAAGTTTATATATGGTGTTTCAAATGAATCAGAATTTTGTTAGCATGTTAATGTTTGTTGTGTGGCATATACAATATTGCTCTCCTGTGTATATATGTTGTGGCTAAGGCGCTAGAACAATTTGTATCAAATTCTTAGCATATTATGGATATAAGAAAGATGTTGGGCTCTTATGCAAATGTTTCTGAGTGGGTGCTGACGTTGAAATCGATTTTAATTTACCCATATTTTTGGGTATGTGGTTAACTGGTGATTGATTGTGTTCTATGTTTTGAGTAATCTCGTTTAGTCTAACGGGTTCTCACAAGTTGGTATCAAAGCTTTAGGTTCATTGAGTCTACAGGGACACTAGGACATAGGACTAGGATGATGTCAAAATTAGGAATATGACATAAAAATATGGTGCATATTGCCTAATCTCAATATTTGGGTGCCCTGACCAGGTATTCAATTATTGAAGAAAGGTAAGTATGGAACTCTTAGATTGTTATCTTTCTGATTACTCTGATCAAGTAGTCATTTTGAGACAATCTAAAGAGCATAATGAATAAGAAATCATGGTGTGAATATCTCAACCCTACCTTAAAGAATATGAGAATTGCATTATAATTTATCAAAACTTGAATGTTTGGTAGCTAAAGAGAAAGACACAACACCAAGAAATCTAAATCTGAATACAAATAAGCAAAAGAGGAGTTCTTGAAGATGTGATTCAAGAAGATAATAAAGTAAAAGATAGATAAGTCTATGCTTATAAAGTGATTCAAGGTATGAAATCCAAATAAGATGGAGAGAACTCCAATGATAAGTATATAATGAGAAGATAAATGAGAACAATGATAAAGGAATAAGGTGGAACTTGAGTTAATCTCAGACTAACCTATGTTTGTAATAAAGTGTTAATGTAAAATCAGCATGGCATGTGAAAGAAAATAAGGGAGATGATCCATGTTTAATAAAGAAAATGAAGAATATGATGATTTACATGTTGATAAGTGGTTGAAAAACATAATAAAATAAGAGAACATACACTAGTGGGATAAATAGTCATCAAGGAAGGAGTAATGAGATATGTTAATCATGATGATTCCTATGCTAATGGCAAGGAACCCAAAATGAAAAAGGTAAAATGATACATATGAAGCTATAACATGCATAATGAAAATAGAATTGGTTACCTTTTTGCTAGTGACCCTTGAAAAATACTACTATGATATGGGAAGTGTGTTTCACTTTGTGTCTTTCCTTTCTAGGGACAGCTTTCAAGTGGATCATTGCCACTTGGTACGTATGGATTCATTGTAAACATGAGGGTGGATAGATTATTATAGCATAAGGTTGCTTGGACTATGGTTCCAAGATCATAAAGTTTGTGATGAGTTTTCTTTTGAGCCTTACAATAATTTGGGAGACTCTTGTTATATGTTTTGAAATTTATTATGTTGGTAAAAGTAGATGAGATAAGGATGTGAGTTCCTTATATCACATGAGGTGGATACCAAGGTAATGAATCCTAGTATCCAAGATGTATCAATAGTATGGGAAGTATGTGAAGGTTGGAGATGTTTACTAAATGAACATATCAAGTATTCCTCCCCCTTTAAGAGAGGGAGAGAGAGTTGATGATGACCCTGTAAATGTTGTTTGGAAGGAAAAACAAAAGTGATTGTATAATGTTGTGTATGGTACAGTGATAGCTAGGCAAGACCACTATCAAGGATAGATGGTTTTTTGGTCAATGGATATGTGGTACATGTTCCTTTAAGATTAACCTATGATCAAATATCAATGCATAAGAGTTAGATTGGATGACATAATTCACATGACCATGATGAGTTTAGATTTATGTCCTTTAAACTAACCAATGTACAAATAGAATTTATGAATAGGAGGAACAATGTGACGTCCCCGGATTTTCTAAAACTTAATCCGATGTGTGACGTCCAAATTGAAACCCTCACCTCAGCGAGAATCCCAATTTAAACATCCCACACTAGGCTAAGAAGAAGAAAATCGAGGGAGTCAGAAGGAAACAATCAGTAGCACATGTACATGAACAATAATAAAACCATACACACATGTTCACCATTCAACATATAATTACAACATGAATTGTTACAACATTTGATATTACATATTGAACAGCAAACTATACATGTACATGTACTACAACTAAACTACAGGATCTTAAGACAACAGGTCCACCTGTACATCAGCTCGCCACACAACTCTCACTATCCTGGATCTTCAAGAGCATAACCACAACCTAAACAAAAGATTACATGCGGTACACATCAGCACAATATTTCATGAATATTGTACTGAGTACGCCTACGTGTCTTTTTATTTACCTCTCATCATATCTTGGCAATAAGATAAAACTAATATACTTGGCAGTTATAAAGAAATATAAGAAAAGCATATACTTGCACAATGATATTCATTAACAAAGGTGAACACATATTTTAAGCACATTTCCATTATATATCCATGCATTTGCCACCTGAGGGAATAATGCATCATCTCTGCTACCAACGAGAATGAGATGTAAGGCCTTATGATCTACTACCAAAGAGTTAGATCATTGTACAATGTGATCTGCTACCAAAGAGAATGATCACTTTCAAGCACTATGCTACCAAAGAGAATTAGTGCTTTCATATAATGGAACAAATATATTATGTTTGATGTGTTCATAGCAGTAAGTATAGAAAACCAACCAACATATCTTACAAGAACAATCATTTCATCCAATACCATATGCCAAGTATTCTACTACACATATAACACAAGCATATTGTATAATAAGCCAAGTAAGAGGTAATAGCGTACCTTGATCAAGAGATAAACTTAATCATCACATATACTCCTGATGTCAACTATATCCTTGGTTAAACCTGATTAAAACAAGATCACATACTATCATCAGGTTCTTATCCTCTTATATCTCATCTTAACCCTAATCGTGTTCATACTAGGGTTTCACTTAGTTCATTAGGATACTCTCATTATGTTATATACATTATTTCTTGTCTTATCTCTTCATGTTATCTAGGATTGACATTACTGATGTTGTATTCCAGATTATGATCAATAATCTGATTATTTCATTACATATGATTATGTGTACATATTAACTCTAGATCATATTCATTTAGCATATTAGGGTTTTATATCGCATGAAGAGTCATTATTATGTTTCTATTAATTCCATATATATAACTGATCTCAGAGTTACATATTGTCTTCTAATTACTGATATGAGCTTACTATGTAATTTCTATCATTTATTGACCATGCCTGTATTTATTACATATTATTTAGGATTATGAGCCCTAATTAAACATATTAAGCAAATTATATAATTTCGTACATCATCATGATCATTCTTGACATCAGGTGCACTATAAGCATTATTATAGACTTATTGGCATTTTTCTACAATTTTAGAACATCATTTGATATTTATTATCCATTATAAGGGCATTTCACCACTAACAAGATATCACTGATATTTAAGCTTCAAAAGCAGGATATTATGCTTCCATCTTGTTCTACGCATTTTTCTGAGAATTTTGATATAATATTTGTATTTTTCTGAGCATCGAGCTAATTTCTACGAATTATTGAAGATGTGTTCATTTATTGAAATTGTTACCTCTATTGGCCAATCGGCCGCTGACACGTGGCCATCTTGGGTAGCGCTGCGCTTCAGCTGGTCTCAAGTGAGCCGCCGGTTCACTGGTCATGCGGCCGGTTCGCTACCTGGACCCGGTTCGTGGTTGGGTTTGGGCGACTGGACCGGGGTTCACCCCCTCTTCTCCTTGCGCGGTCAGGGAGTCCGAAGGACTCTGTTTCACGGAGCCGCCGCCGCACGACTTGGCTCCGGCGAGCAGGCCAAGGAGCTAGAGGGCTTCTCATCGACTTCCAGGGCCACCAAAGGCTTCGTCGCAGACCTCCAAGCCTCTACGGCATCTCGCCCCCTCGACTACAACTCTAGATCCCCATTCGGGCAGGAGCGCCGCCGCCCCCACGGGTGCCAGCTCCGGCGATCGATCACCCGCCATAGCATCCTCCTCATGGCAACAAGGTGTTCCTACTGCCTTCGAAGTCGTTCTCTGCCCCTACCCTGACCATCTCGGCTACTCAGAGGGATCTGGAGGCTGCTGGAGCTGGGCGCGGTGTATCTCCCTTATGCCAGCCACCGCAGGGACCCAACAGAAGAGGGGAGAACAGATTCTTCACATCCTTCTCGCAGGTGGAAGGGTCAAGAGAAGAAGGAGAGCTCCAACGAACTTGGTTTGAGGCTACGATCCTAATCCGTGTGGTCAACGGTTGGGGTTGCCTCCTCTGATCCTGTGCGTCGCAATGGAGAAAGGCGGAAGGTAGGGAGTCTGTTCTCTCTCGCCTCTTACCCAGCAACTACAAACTCTAGCTTGAACAAAAGCCCTCGAGGAGTCGAAGCCACCAGCTCATCTACTCCTCCCTCTCGTCCCACGATCAGCGAGCATGAGGGGTGTGGGTGCTTTCCCACGACGCCGTGGTTGCTACCTTCGGTCAAGGCAGTAACCGCAAGGTTAGGGACAAGACAAGGACCCTTGATATCCAATCCAACGCCCTGAGTCAGTCCTCCATATGAGCCTATCCGCGGCTCACTGAAGTAGACAAACACAGCCACTGGATCAGCCACAAAAGGCCAAGATCTAGCCACATGACCCGCCCTCAATCAAAGGGGCGCGTGACACTTATTTTAATTAGCAACTTAGACAAAACAAACACCAATAATGCATATTATTTCCCAATTTTCAAACCTTCATAACTTCCTCTAGGAACATCCAATTGCCACCAAATTTTAACCATAGCTTCCATACCTCTCGAGCTACCTCCTATTCAAATTTGGTGACAAAACTCAACTACTAGACCATCCAATTAAATTCATCAACAAGGCATAGAGTTAAGGATCTTAGTCATGATATAAACATCAAACACCATCCAAATCTTACCAAAGCACTTGTAACTCTCAAGATAAATCAACATGCATAAATTCACTTATGTCATTGGACATTTAGGATTCTAAAAGTCCACTCCATCACATCCTACACGCCTTAAAAGATATTTCGTCCCCGAAATTAAAGCAAAAACCACTTTGTCACATCATATGCATCATAAAAGAACTTTCGTCCTCGAAAGTAAGGCATACTCATACTTCCAGGGAAAACCTTATCTTTCCTTCATCTTCATGTAGGAACTATTCTAGGTGTAACATATCCACAAAGGTAACCTAGACCATGTATCCAAAGCATTATTAGGGGGGTTTACCACCATCTTGGTACAAAACACTCCATTCAAGGTTTAGAAACTTAGGTTATGTCATTACATATCGCATATGTTAGATTTGCTTCCTGATCTTTAGCCATGCATTAGGGTTTTCCCATCACATATTATCATGTTATAAAGAAGTTAACCATAGTTAACCCATTACATCAAGGCATCATCAACATTATATTGAGCTAATCGTTTGAACATGTTCAACATTAACATATGCTTTTTAGGAGGAAGTTAACTGTAATTAACCCACTTTATCCATCTAGATCATATCAAGGTGTTATAACCGTTATGATGTGCTAACTATCAAATTATATTTTTCATCTTAGTTAAGCATTAAAGTTAACCCCTCATGTAACACGTTTCATTCATATGATCTTATTTCATTGTTCATACTGAATTGCAACATTTAGTAGTGATTCCATCACAAGATTAGCCTACAGTTTCTCATTATCATCATTATTCATGTATATGGTTAACCATTTATACTTAGAGATCTATTAGACCATCTCTAGGTTTTCATCATATCATGTCTATATATCGTGTCTCAAGATTAGATCACATCCTTACATATATTATATATCATGGTTGTGCTAAACAAACTCATGCAAGTGGCTCGTCAAACATACATCAAAAGTTTATATAGTCCAAATGAGGTTCTCCTAACCCATATCATGAGGGTAGTTCCTTGCTCAGTCTCTCTGAGCTAACTCAACTCAATGAGTATCTCATAAACACATACTTTATCTTTTATCTCTTAGCTTAGGGTTCTCGGATTACCTCATTGGCACTAGTGATAGCTTTCCAAGCTCTAGCCATATAGCACAAACAAAAACATGACATGACATACTCTTCATGGGTCTTCTACCCCTGAAACATCTTATCCAAAACTTCTTATATACACCACTAGATTCCTATGTGGGAAACCACCAACCCGAGCATGAGGCTTCACAGAAGCTAACATAGCTACCTCCTTCCAGGGTCTTGGGCTCTCTCCCTCACCCAGATGGTAGGCACTCATTTTCATGTTCTCATATGCACATATATAACCAGCCTCTCTCTGTTTCTAGGGTTTGGTCTTCCCAAGGACATCTAGGGTTCAAGATATCTATAGGAATCATGCATAAAGCAACACAACTCATTCACTCAGGAGTATTCTAGTTTAGGACATATCATATCACATATCTCTCGTATTTCTCATATCATGGAGTCTAGGTTCTCTGACCTTCTCCCTGTGGGTCTCGCTCTCTCTTGAGCTAACCCCGAAACTGGTCCTAACACTAGAGGTCCTCCTTTGTAAAAGAGCTTGAGGCTCATGCTGACTCACAACTTGTCTTAACCTAACATATCTTATCTCATAAAGGAACACATACTTGCATCACCAAAACTTATCTCAAAACCTCAAACTAAACTTAAGTCCTCAAAGACAAACATAGATTATCGTGAACTATCTTATATCATCTATATGAAACTTACATCATATCTAAACTTATTTCATCTATTCTATCTATCATATATCCCAAACAAGGCTCTAGACATCTAATCTAGAACTACACTCTCTTCTAGACTAATATCATCACTTTCACTTAGGTTACGTGACCACCTCCTACTCGTACATGTGTGGGGACACATTTTTGTAATACATATACATAATAAAATATTATATAGTTTTTCTCCGATAAAACAAGCGTCAGAGAAAACTATCGAGGTTCGATCTGTTGGAATCAAAAACCAAAACCAGAAACGAGTGTCCCACACATAGTAGAGAGTCCAGTGTCATGAAAACTAGTGAAAAGGGTGAGAACAAGGGGTAGACTAGTGTAGCTACTCTAGACAACGTGCGCAATATGTCTAGGGTTTCTCTTCCATTGATGCACGTCATTTCCAAATAGTGCAACGTCCCATACCGCTGCACTACAAGGAAGGGACGACATCTAAGGACTTGCTACTGAACAAGCACCAGTCTAGGCCTAGTTCTCAGACATCTAGGTGCTAACCTAGAGGCTAGGTCAGATCTAGTCTCTAAAAGACGACTAATCTAACCCTAAAGATTTCTAAGTTCAAGGTTCTTTAGTTTTGAGTTGCATAATGAGCAAATGTTAGGCTTTGCTATTGTTCATGCTCTGATACCACCTGTGACGTCCCCGGATTTTCTAAAACTTAATCCGATGTGTGACGTCCAAATTGAAACCCTCACCTCAGAGAGAATCCCAATTTAAACATCCCACACTAGGCTAAGAAGAAGAAAATCGAGGGAGTCAGAAGGAAACAATCAGTAGCACATGTACATGAACAATAATAAAACCATACACACATGTTCACCATTCAACATATAATTACAACATGAATTGTAACAACATTTGATATTACATATTGAACAGCAAATTATACATGTACATGTACTACAACTAAACTACATGATCTTAAGACAACAGGTCCACTTGTACATCAGCTCGCCACACAACTCTCACTATCCTGGATCTTCAAGAGCATAACCACAACCTAAACAAAAGATTACATGTGGTACACGTCAGCACAATATTTCATGAATATTGTACTGAGTACGCCTATGTGTCTTTTTATTTACCTCTCATCATATCTTGGCAATAAGATAAAACTAATATACTTGGCAGTTATAAAGAAATATAAGAAAAGCATATACTTGCACAATGATATTCATTAACAAAGGTGAACACATATTTTAAGCACATTTCCATTATATATCCATGCATTTGCCACCTGAGGGAATAATGCATCATCTCTGCTACCAATGAGAATGAGATGCAAGGCCTTATGATCTACTACCAAAGAGTTAGATCATTGTACAATGTGATCTGCTACCAAAGAGAATGATCACTTTCAAGCACTATGCTACCAAAGAGAATTAGTGCTTTCATATAATGGAACAAATATATTATGTTTGATGTGTTCATAGCAGTAAGTATAGAAAACCAACCAACATATCTTACAAGAACAATCATTTCATCCAATACCATATGCCAAGTATTCTACTACACATATAACACAAGCATATTGTATAATAAGCCAAGTAAGAGGTAATAGCATACCTTGATCAAGAGATAAACTTAATCATCACATATACTCATGATGTCAACTATATCCTTGGTTAAACCTGATTAAAACAAGATCACATACTATCATCAGGTTCTTATCCTCTTATATCTCATCTTAACCCTAATCGTGTTCATACTAGGGTTTCACTTAGTTCATTAGGATACTCTCATTATGTTATATACATTATTTCTTGTCTTATCTCTTCATGTTATCTAGGATTGACATTACTGATGTTGTATTCCAGATTATGATCAATAATCTGATTATTTCATTACATATGATTATGTGTACATATTAACTCTAGATCATATTCATTTAGCATATTAGGGTTTTATATCGCATGAAGAGTCATTATTATGTTTCTATTAATTCCATATATATAACTGATCTCAGAGTTACATATTGTCTTCTAATTACTGATATGAGCTTACTATGTAATTTCTATCATTTATTGACCATGCCTGTATTTATTACATATTATTTAGGATTATGAGCCCTAATTAAACATATTAAGCAAATTATATAATTTCTTACATCATCATGATCATTCTTGACATCAGGCGCACTATAAGCATTATTATAGACTTATTGGCATTTTTCTACAATTTTAGAACATCATTTGATATTTATTATCCATTATAAGGGCATTTCACCACTAACAAGATATCACTGATATTTAAGCTTCAAAAGTAGGATATTATGCTTCCATCTTGTTCTACGCATTTTTCTGAGAATTTTGATATAATATTTGTATTTTTCTGAGCATCGAGCTAATTTCTACGAATTATTGAAGATGTGTTCATTTATTGAAATTGTTACCTCTATTGGCCAATCGGCCGCTGACACGTGGCCATCTTGGGTAGCGCTGCGCTTCAGCTGGTCTCAAGTGAGCCGCCGGTTCACTGGTCATGCGGCCGGTTCGCTACCTGGACCCGGTTCGTGGTTGGGTTTGGACGACTGGACCGGGGTTCACCCCCTCTTCTCCTTGCGCGGTCAGGGAGTCCGAAGGACTCTGTTTCACGGAGCCGCCGCCGCACGACTTGGCTCCGGCGAGCAGGACAAGGAGCTAGAGGGCTTCTCATCGACTTCCAGGGCCACCAAAGGCTTCGTCGCAGACCTCCAAGCCTCTACGGCATCTCGCCCCCTCGACTACAACTCTAGATCCCCATTCGGGCAGGAGCGCCGCCGCCCCCACGGGTGCCAGCTCCGGCGATCGATCACCCGCCATAGCATCCTCCTCATGGCAACAAGGTGTTCCTACTGCCTTCGAAGTCGTTCTCTGCCCCTACCCTGACCATCTCGGCTACTCAGAGGGATCTGGAGGCTGCTGGAGCTGGGCGCGGTGTATCTCCCTTATGCCAGCCACCGCAGGGACCCAACAGAAGAGGGGAGAACAGATTCTTCACATCCTTCTCGCAGGTGGAAGGGTCAAGAGAAGAAGGAGAGCTCCAACGAACTTGGTTTGAGGCTACGATCCTAATCCGTGTGGTCAACGGTTGGGGTTGCCTCCTTTGATCCTGTGCGTCGCAATGGAGAAAGGCGGAAGGTAGGGAGTCTGTTCTCTCTCGCCTCTTACCCAGCAACTGCAAACTCTAGCTTGAACAAAAGCCCTCGAGGAGTCGAAGCCACCAGCTCATCTACTCCTCCCTCTCGTCCCACGATCAACGAGCATGAGGGGTGTGGGTGCTTTCCCACGACTCCGTGGTTGCTACCTTCGGTCAAGGCAGTAACCGCAAGGTTAGGGACAAGACAAGGACCCTTGATATCCAATCCAACGCCCTGAGTCAGTCCTCCATATGAGCCTATCCGCGGCTCACTGAAGTAGACAAACACAGCCACTGGATCAGCCACAAAAGGCCAAGATCTAGCCACATGACCCGCCCTCAATCAAAGGTGCACGTGACACTTATTTTAATTAGCAACTTAGACAAAACAAACACCAATAATGCATATTATTTCCCAATTTTCAAACCTTCATAACTTCCTCTAGGAACATCCAATTGCCACCAAATTTTAACCATATCTTCCATACCTCTCGAGCTACCTCCTATTCAAATTTGGTGACAAAACTCAACTACTAGACCATCCAATTAAATTCATCAACAAGGCATAGAGTTAAGGATCTTAGTCATGATATAAACATCAAACACCATCCAAATCTTACCAAAGCACTTGTAACTCTCAAGATAACTCAACATGCATAAATTCACTTATGTCATTGGACATTTAGGATTCTAAAAGTCCACTCCATCACAAACAAAGTGTTCCAGTCATGTCATACAAGTTATATCAAGCTTTGAATGATGACATGTCAAAGTATTTCAAATATGGTCAAAAATATGATCAATATTTCTTCAAAAACCTTAGGGTTACCAAAGCAGCAATAGCTATGAGACAAGTTGAACAAGAGTGAGATGGGGTTGATTAAATGTTTTTATGGGATTATGATATGTCTTCTAATTAGGTTGTGTAAATTCGAGTAAGGTGAAGATAGTGTTGTTGTTTCACCCCTAACAAGGTTGACTAGGAATTATGTTTCCTTGTATGCAATGGTAGGTGCAGCGTCAGCATTTCTTTTGATGTTGAAAAAGAACTGACAAGTGTTCTAGTGTCAGTGTATCTAAAAAATGGAATGGATACATCATTTTTTTATGCTTCAAGGAATGGTGGGACACATGCCATGATTGGTAAAAAGCTAGCAAGTATGACTTTTGAGAAATGTGTTGATACAATAGATATAATTTTAGGATAATAGCTAGAATTTAAAGCTGAAAGTTACTATTAGATTTGTACAGGTGGTACAACAAGTTTCTATGTTCCATATTTGCAAATGTCTTCTTATGTGGGGGGTTTTGTGATGACCGAAGATGAGATATGTATGAATGATGTGACAAAACCATGATATGCAAGTAACCATGTGAAGGTAATTGGATGAGGTGCAAAGGAAGGACCCATCTTTGTTTACCTTGGATTTTGGGGGCGAAATCCCTATTAGGGGTTTATAGTTGTAATGCCCCTAAACTTGCTTAATGAGTTGAATAAGCTTAATTATCATAATTGAATTCTTATAACCCAAATATAACCTTTTGATATGCTTTGAAATCATAATACAAGCTTAAGTTTCAAATTTGGTCCAATTTGGATATTGTTTGAGCAAGTTATGCACATTTTGGAATTTTCTACAATTTACCCAATTAAGAGGTTTTCTTTGAAATTTATCACTTGCATTATGTTCCTTGGATATTCTCTCATCATTATTTATCTTTTTGAGCCATGGGGCACCTATTTAATCCTTGGTTTGAAGGTGTTTTCTCCAAGGGTATTTTAGGGTTTACCCCTTCATGGATGAGCTACCTTTAGTAGCTATCAACTAATGAATTATTTGTTTTGCTTGTAAATTCAAGAAATGAGGGATAAGAATGTCTCCATAGATGGTGGGGGAGCTGATTGTGTGTGTGCTTGTATATTCTTAATGGTTTAAGGCCATGGACATTTGGACATATACTAGAACTTTAACTTTTTCTTTTTCTTTATCTTAAAGTTTCATATACTTATCCCTAAGCACCAAAATGAGCCATTTTATTTCACCACTTCATCCTTCTACAAACCTTGTTCTCCCTATATGCTGCTGCAAATTTCCTTTCCAAGGAAGAAGAAAGAGGGGATCTTCTTGGAAAAATAATCTAGGGTTGCAATTGACATCCTTTTAGGGCTTGAAAAGCTTCCTTCTAGTGATCTTGACCTAAAAGAGTAATAATCCATTTCTTTCCTCCATTTATTTCTTTTCTATCCTTCCTCTTACCTTTATCCAGGTTGGAACCTTGTTGTTCCATGGTAGAAATTGCTCTAAAGCTCTAGAACCCTACCTTCCTTGCTCCTTATGCTTAGGGTTTGCTCATTTGATGAAGAAATGTGCTAGATAGACAAGTTTGCAACTTATTCTTAGATTTTCTACCCTACCCACTCATGTTTTCTTCTATTTAGGAGTTTATCTTCTAATTAGAGGCAAGTTTTATAACTTTCTCCATATTTATTTCTTACCATAAGCTTTCTAGATCATGTTCTTGCTTGAAAATGATGATCCATGCACGAAAAAGCTTCAGTTCTAGATGAACATGTGATCATGTGCACATTATTCCTAAGGTATAATATGACTTGTATCAGGTTGGTTTGACAACCTATGGTGCTAAGAACCTATCGACCAATGGTCAATTTTTAGGGTTTTAAGCTGATTTCTTCTATAAACCCATGACCCGATGATGGTACCATTGCAACAACCCTATGGTGTTGTCTTCATGACAACTAATGGTTGGGATCAAAGGTGTTAGATGATGGTGATAACCTCTGGTCACCCCCTTAGGTCATGTTTTGGATCAATTAGAAGTTTAATGATCAACCATTAAGTACCCTACTGATGTTATCAATCAATGATGACATTAGCTTAATATTTGATGTTGATTAATGAATATAGTGTTGATCTAACAACCTATGTTGACTTAATGGTCACTAATGATGGTGGATCACGTCTACAAAACCTATGGTGAGTTGATATAGTTGTAGCATCAATTAATCCTTAGACCAATGGTTTCTTGGGTCACTTTATGCAATGGTCAGACCTATACTGTAATTTATGGTTTTAACATATGAACTTGACCCAATGGTCAAGATCTAATGTTTATTCCTCCAATAAAGTGGAATGATGGCTAATGTAATATGTTGGTCCTAATAATTTTATTTGGATGGTTTCCTTTATATTATCAATTTAAGGAGCTTACTTGTTGATAATGGATGGCTTGTTTTAAATGAACAGCCGATTGTGGGTTTTACCCTACTCTTAATGGAACTTTTTGTGTTGTTAATCAAGGGATGTCTAGGGTTAGATGGTGACTCTTTCTAGAGAACAAATCAAGGACTTCATAGGTGGTTTATCCAAGGTGTTTACTTATGTAAACAACTAATGGTCATGCCTTTTAAACATCCAATGGTTCTGGGTGACATTGTGGTATGGTGATATGGGTTGAATGATGATGGAACAAATGGAGGGTTACCCTTAATAAGGTAGTCTTTCCTATTCACTCATATAAATAGAAGGTATGATAATCATATTGTGTTGATATGTAACCCTAATGAGGTATAGCTTGTTATACCTAGCTTTAATATAAATAAATGATGGTAATTGGGTATGAATAGTCCTTGAATGACTAATACAATCATGGAGTACTCTCTTATTGTTGTTGAAACCCTAGTATGCTATAAACTGATGGTTGCACCTTGATTTATGTGTGGGTTCATACTTGAGAATAGTATGGAATGTGATGGTGATGCTTCACCTTATGCATCCATGATCCAATGGGGATGTCTTGAGTTAGGGTTTGGGTATGAGTGTTGATTAGTAACATTAATATAATTTATCTTGTAAACCTAACTCTAATGCAAATAGATAAAGATGAGTATTCATGTTTAACCTTATTATATGATGGCATGATCGTGAAATAACCTCATTAATATGATCATAACATTCATGTGTTAATTGGTGGTTATCATAGCCACATGGTTGATACTTTCTTATGATAAACATGTGCATTATGAATATGATGAGGGTTAATCATATATAGATTCCCTACATGTGTATGTAATAAAGGAATGTTCTTAATGTTAATACAACCCTGCTATGATTGTTTATGAATATCTCCTAGATCATTAATGCAATAGTGTGTTGATCC